>JAENPR010001848.1:0-103564 GCA_018135685.1 Themeda triandra
CACGAACTAGACAAGAACATGATGAACTAAACAATGAACTAGATGAACTAGATGATGAATAATGATAAACTAGACGAACTAGACGATGAACTAGAAGAACAAATAGATGAACTAGAAGATGAACACAATGAACTAGAAGATAAATAGCACAAATAGATTAACAATGTTGAATACAAGAGAGAAGTACAAGGTCACATCTAGCCTCCTCATGACTAGATCCAATCCAAACATTGCTTGCCTCCTCTAATTCCTATTCTTATGTTCCACTATGCCCTAGCCGGTGGAGCTCAAGGTTATCCTTTCAAGGGACACCTGAACCGAACGATGGTGGATTGAATGAATTGATGGATGCCTCGGGGTCTCGCCGCTTATATAGCCGGTGGGGTGAACCGCAGCCTCTGGATCAAACCAACATGCAACAAGGGTCAAGATGCGTCGTAGAGGTCGGTTGGAGGCCGCCACGCGGAGGACCCACTTGGCAAGGAGCCGTGCCGGCTGCTCGATATGTGGGGCCGTCTGGCCCCACCTCGGCAGCCACCGGCCTCCGCTTCATTCCCGTGCCTTCCGGGTGTCTTCCACGTCCTTCTAGTGCCACTTTTCGATCCGTTTGTGCAATGAGTCGTGTCGTGGATGGATTCTTTCCTTTCCTAGCTTTTGAATAAATCCCTGGAAAAAGATTATTTCACAGAGCTATGGAATCTTATTGGTTTAGTCCTTGGTCTTGTGATTGATGATGATTCTAGTGTCTTCTAGAGTCTTCCGAGTTGTATCCATCGAGGACTTTCTCTCCGATGCTCCAAATATGGCGAATGGTATGTCCGTCTCGATCGTCTCGACTAGCTCTCCGCAAAGGTGTGCTCACATTCTTCACTTGCAATACTTTTATATGGTGAAATATTGAATATCCCGCAAGGCAAGTGAGAACAACACAACTCGTGGAACTCGTTAGAATAAACCCCTATAACTCTACTTTACACATTGTTTCGCATCTCTTCCTAGGTTAATTGATGGTTAAAAATTGGAGTTAATTACCGTCAACAAACTCTCCCAAGCTTATGCTTTGCTAGTCCCTTAGCAAACAATGGTTTGGTTTAACAAGATGGATTAGAGTTGCTACAATGCTTTCACACCTCGAAAATACACAGATGTTCAAACAAAAATTCTCCTCCGAGTTAGAACAAATCATTTCTGCTTCCAACTTACCCATATTACCTTTAACCATGGGGCTTGTAACCTTCACTTGGGTCATGAGCAGTTGAAAAGTAGAATGATCAGGTCAAGCACTATGTCTCAAGCTCTTCGATCTACCTTCATTCCAGAGTTTTTTTGCAAGTTTTCGAAATAAAACTCAGAGATTCCTTCGTATGATCCTTTCAAGTCTCTTATATGTGGTATTTGTGGATTCCTTTCTAAGGCAACAATGGTGTTTTGTTTTCCTCCTCTCAAGATATGTGGTATTTTTGGCATAAGTCACAAGAACATCGTACCTTCCCTCTTCTCTCCCTATAAATAAGCGACTTATGTGGAGCTGGAGGTATTTCAAGGACATAGCATACTTATCTTGCATATATTGCCTAATCAAACCCGAGATCCCTGGAGGAAATCATACCCTTAGATCATGATGTGCATGTGTGTGGACCTATATATGTGGAATAGGTATGTATGTGGTAGTGGATATATGGGTGAACAATGGTAACATAAGGTGTAACACGGCAACGGTGAAAACAATGGCGGGGAATATAATGGAAACCTTATCTTTACTCTACTCCTTAAGGGCATACTCTCTTTTGAACTTTAAAGACTTTGAAGAATGCTTGGGTTCGATATTTTTTTCTTTTTCTCTCTCTTTTTTAGAACCTAAGCTTCTTTTGCTAATGATAATCAAGAGATAAATAACAAGGACTTGTTGGAGCAATTATTGGATGGTGATGAAAACAATGATAAGGTTTGATGTGAAAAAGGGAAATATTTTTGGTTGTTCATTCCCGTGGTAGGAATAGAACATTTTTGGCGGATCTAAGTGGAAAGCATGTTGTTGCGTACTTCCAGGCGAAGCAGATATTTGGGTGGAGTGTACGTGATCTTGATCTTGAGAATATGATGATGTAACACCCGGTTTTAAGAACAAAACCAGATATATACACCATATGTGAGCCTTAGAGGTCAAATCTCACATATAGCCACAAATGAAAGGTACTATCAGTATACAATGCTTAATGTATATAACATATTTCATATAAAAGACATAACCTTATATAGCAATCAGCGGAAAGACGACTCTGATCTCCGGTGTAGACTCCACTGGATCCAAACCGACCGGTTGAGCACAAGCCTAACACTTTTCCCGAGGTGTGGGAGGAATAGCAAGAGTGAGTCCATGTCGAACTCCGCAAGTATAGCAACAAGGTAGTATAGACTTATAACCACATGATCAATGTAACATAAATAATATAGAGCACAAAACGGTAAACAATGAACATATTAACAATCAAAAGTCCTCATCTTAATGCAAGGATTCAAGGCCGCTCATGTCCTTGTGCAAGGCTAGTATACCAGTTTAATAAACTCTACGTAGAGGTGTACACTTTCACTGTGAGTCATGATTTACCCTTTCGCCCGAGGCCCGTCGACCTCTTAGCTCACTACCAAGGAAAGCCTAAGTAGGTTCACTACGAAGCCTTTCAAAGGTTCGTTTAACTAGTTAGGGCCGCAGGGTCATCAGATGTAGGAAAACCCTCCTTCCAGTATGGCACATTCCTTCCCGGCTATAAAAAATACTCATAAGGGCAGGAGCCGTACTATACCCAACTCGCAAGTCCTCTAACAAGCTAGAAAAGGTCCTCATACTGAGCTAAAGCCAGAGCCATATAGCCCTCACGGCTTGTATCAAATCCCGGAGGTTCTCTTACGTATAAATCCTCAAGTTGCTAAAAAATCATTTTTATCGTTTATTGCTTAAACATTAATCAAGTCACAAGATCATGGTTATAGAAATAAAACCCAAACTATACTTGCCTTAGTTATAAACTCTTGTTGGTCCCGCTTGATCTTCAAAGAACTCCTTCTTGATCACAAACTTCTAGTTCACCAACTTCTTATAGATCACCAACGCAAAGCTCACCGACTAGACACGATCAAAGAGCACCACACAAGCATCCGAGCAATCATACACGAAGCAAACAATAGTACTATATTAGAATATTATACTAATCACAATAAAACAGAATAAAAAGTTTATAAAACTAATTTACTCATTGCTACGATCACATAGACGTCAAGTTCACCGAAAACGAGAGCTACGACGGTGAAAATATGAATTTTCAAAGATTTTCCTATAGACTAATAATGCATTAAATACGACCTCAAAATTTAAAAGTTACAAACTGAACTAACAATGGCACTACTGCGTAGATTACAGAATTACGAATCTAACGCACTTTGAACGGGCCAAATCGGAGTTAAAATGATCATTTTATAGACATTTGAAATCTGATGGCAATTCTGTAAATATATAAAAACGTAATTTGATCAGGGAAGATGGACTACGACAGGATGTAATCCATTGTGCTTGAATTATTTTTCTATAGGAAAACGGCCATAAACACAAGATGGTGTCATGATTATGTCACCAAAGCTAAAATTGACATCATCAAGGCAAACAAGGCAAGGCAAGTTCTCGGTGAAGGTCATGATCAGTAATGGAGCTTTGCTGGAGATGGATGAACACAACGTATATACATGCCTCGGTTTGACTTGGAAAAGGAACATGAAGATAGAGGAGGATGCGGAGAGCTCACCTACGGATCTCTCAACAACGATGAAGATTGAAGACACGGCGACGGTGAGCAGTTCGTCTTGATTTGGGCTGACTCGAGCCATGGACTGAAAACGACATAGTTGTTTCTTTCAAGTGCATCCGTCCATCAGCCGGCGAAGAACAACACTGGCGTGCTTGATTTGGAGAAGATGGTGCATCACGAGGACTCCATCCTCCTACACGTGGATCGGTAGCTGGCGTCTCAAAGAAGAGAAAGGGTCGAACGGCTCTTTCCCTCCCGGCCCTCCCCACCGCCGCCGCCGGCGGCGCCGGCGGCCCGGCCGTCGCGGCGCCCGCCGGACCAGATCCTGCACCCCAACCTCCGATTAATTCCTCCTCCGCTCAGCTCCTCGCTCTCCACCCCGTCGCTCCTCACCGGCAGCCTCCGGCCGCGGCGGCCGCGCCGCCGCGGGCGCCGCGGCGTCGCCGAGTCGGGCACGCAGGCCGGCGCAGCCGCGCGTGTGGCAGGGCCGCGGACGCGCCGCGTCGCTGCGCTGGCCGAGGCGCCGCGCGGCGCCGCCGCCGGTGCCGCCGCAGCGCCGGCCACGCCGGTCGCGCCGGCCGAGGGCGCCGCCACGCCGGCGAAGCGGGTTGGACGCGCCGCGTCGGCCGGCCGGCCGGGCGCCGCCGGGCCGCTCGGGAGCCCGCGGGCGCGCCGCGGCCGCGCTAGCCGCAGCGCGCCGCGCCGGCGCGCTCGGATACCGCGCGCCGCGGTGGGCGTTGAGGGCCGACCGGACTAGGGGTCGCGACCCGCGCGCGCGCTCGCTGCTCCGTCCTCGCCTCGCCTCGCGGGCGGGTTGAGGCCGGCGTCTTCAAGAAGGCCGTCGTCTTCGAGGAGGTAACCGAGGTCGACCTCCCCGTTGTCCGGTGCCCGTGTGGCAGCGTCGCCGCCGCCGCCCGCTGGCGAGCTCATCCACCTCCTCGCTCGCCATCCCCGCGTCCGCCGCTGTGAGTCCAGGTCCCGGGCGAGGCGCCACCCGCGAGCCGCCGCTCGCGGAGATTTCTCCTCCGTCACCGGGGAGCCCCGCCATGCCCGAGGTGCCCTCCGGTGCCGCGTACCCCGCCATGGCTGGCTCGTGCCCGCTCGGCCGCGCCACGCCCCGTGGCGGAGCCGCTGGAGGAAGGGGAGCTAAGCCCGCCGGATGCGACGCGGAGGCGGACGACGGAGGCGGTCGTCGTTGCCTATGCGGACGGGCCGCCGCGGCTCCGTCGAGCCCGAGGTCGCCCGTGCGCCCATCCGCCCTTGCACGTCGCCGCCTCCCTCCACCCCGGCCTTCCTTCCTCCGGTGACGCCGCCGGGCCCGCTATGTTGGATGTCATCACCGTCGAGGATGCTTCCGACGACGACGAAGCTCCGGGCCCGCCTTCGCCCCTCCACGGGCAGGCCCAAGCATCGACGCTGGTGCGACTCCTCCGACGATGACGAGGAGGAGGGATTGGCCTCTTGACCGTGCACCACGCCGCTCGCCTCGAGACCGGACGCGGGCGCTGCAGCCACCGCCACCACGGCCGTGAGGTACCCTCCCGGCGCCCGCCACGGCGTTGTTGCGTTCCGCACTACGCCGCTTGGCTCGCGGCCGGTGCCACGCAAGCCGGCGCGCGACGCTTGGTCCACGACGTCCTCCGACGCCCAGATGCACGTCCTCGCGTGGCGGCGCGTGACCGATGCCGATGGCTTCACCTCGTGGAAAGCCGCCGGCGAAGGCGTCGTCGTGTCTCGCACGCCCTCACCGGCGACGTCCCGTGCCGACCGCCGCCGTCGGCCGCTTCAACCGTTCGGGCGGAGGGTCACATCGCCGCCCGGGTACCTCCCCGTCGCGTTGTTCTTTCTGTCTAAGCACGAGGCACCGGCGGAACTGTAATCGCCATCTTCGCCCGCCCCAACGCCTTCGCCGTCGGCAAGGATGCGCCGTGGACGTGCGGGGTGGGGCAGCGGGCCGCCGATCGCGCCCCTATTCTCATCGGCGATCCTTTGTCCAGCTTCCTTCGACGATCGCAGATGGCGGCCCGCAGCTCGTTGCTCGTCGCCGACGTCGACGGCGCCGGGCAAGCGGCCAAGAAGGGCCAGCTTCGCCACCGAAACCGACGCGACCTCCGGGCCGGGGATGAGGGCCTCCGCTTCGGGCGGACCGATGGATGACGAGCTCGCAGCCCGCCTCGTCACGCGCTCGTGTCCTCGCCTCCCCGTGTCCCACAGTACGTACGTAGTTGTTGGTGCCTCGGCCACCGCCGCGTCCGACCAGCTCGCTTTCCGTAAAGGACGATGGCGTGCGGGGATGCCGCGGCGTTGGCCTTCCTCCGGCTGCCACTACGCCGAGGCCCCTTCGGGTGGCCCCGATGGCCGACGCCTCGGGGGCAGCTGACCCAGCTAGAAGGCGCGCCGCACCCGGGTCGAGGGGCGAGGACGCGTGGATGCTGGCCTCTCCCGCCACTACCGCTGTTGAGGCCCTTCGTGGCCCCGGTGGGCGACGTCGGGGGCAGCCACTCGAGCTGGAGGCGCCCGCGCCCCGTGGGCGACACCGGACGCCCTCTTCGACGCCCATGTCTCCCCGCCGGAGGAGCCATCCCTCAACACGACGCGCCCGCATGTGCCAAGAGCGCGTGATGACGATTGGATGCCGCGTGCAGTACCCGTCCTGGCCGGCAAAATGACACGCGACCCGAACCCGGAGCGGCGTGCAAAGCGGATCATGCCGAGCAAGTGGACTAAGCGGCCTCTCCGATGACATTCCAGACTTCTCCGTCCACGATGAGTTTGTCAAAGCCTACGCTCGCAGCAAGCCTGTCCGCCGGCGTGGAGGCCATGGCGGCTTGTTTCCTCGACGTGGTGCGGCGTAAGCATCTCGGCGTGGTGCGGCGAGCGGCGCACAACGCGGGCTTCGGTCCGGCCGGGAGGCGGGTCGTGGAATTCGGCATCTCCCGCGCTCAATCGGGTTCAAAAGAGGTCGCACGACTCCTCCGAAGCTCCGCCGTTACAGCCGGCGCTTTTGTGTGTGTTTTGTCCATCTTATCCTCTTGGCACTGGCTTCTAGAAAAGCTAGAATGTAAAAAAACAATTCTAACTTCTTCTTAATGCGGTACGCAGCGCACGTTTTCGGAAAAAAAGGTAGCCGCGCGTCTCTCGCCTCTTTCACCGGGTCAAAGCTCAGCAGCAGATCGTAGATGACAGAAGTGGAGCAGCTGAACGGCCATGCACGGCAGCGGTGGCGCCGGTGTTTTCTTTGACGAGACCCAAACCAAGGCGGCGGCTTGGTGCTGGCGGCAGCGCTTGCGAGCTAGTGCAGGGGGCGGCTGTGCTTAGTAAAACGACGGCAGCGTTGCAGTGTGCGCTATGCGGTTCAGGTTGCCTTGCTTGCGAGAGAAGGACGCTACGGTTGCCTCCTCGTAAGTGGGCTGGACTCGTGAAAGAGCTACGTGATATATGGCAACGCATGATTAGACTTTGCTTTCTGGATTGCATCACGTCAAAAGACACAGGCCCAAGATGGAGAGGGAGAAGAAAAGAAATACATTTTCTTTTTATTTCACAAGTTTTCGAACAGAGTTTTCAAATGAATTTGAATCCTTTTAATCTTTTGGTAAAAAAACCAGACAATACGAAATAAATTATGCTCCAGCATGAATGCATCAACATGTTTCTAGCCTTAAGATGGATTTTATTTCACCAAAAATATTATTTAGCCTATGTTAAATGCTCACAAAAATAGCATAAATCAATCAATTTTGCTATTTTAAAATCATGCAAATTTTGGGGTGTTACAGATGAACCTCGACAAGGGTCTTACACGGGTTGATCAAACTCAACACAAAGCAAGCAGCCTATGAGCTGATTTTCCTAGTCTAGCAAACATGTCTATGGCTATGGTAGGAATTTAATCACTCATCATACAGAACTCATCATGTGGTAATTTTAGGTTTTTCAAAAGATAAATTTCCAGAACTCTAGTATCACTAGGAACAAGATAAATAGCAGCTCAAAACCTTCTCATATCATACTCTTCAATCACCTAGACTTAGATCAAGCTTTTGCAACCAAAAAGTTTTGAGTTTTTGAGCAAATCTATATGTCAAAACAATCTTACCCTAAAAACTTGAGACAATTTAAGGTTCAACACTAGGCACTTGAAAGGGATTACGACGTATCAACTATTTATCATCTCCATACAAACAGATTATCTAGAGCTCAATTATTCCGGGGCAGGCGAACAAACTTATATACTCTCTCTTTATTACCTAATAATTTAATAGCTAATAGATATAGTAAATTATTTTTATTTTGTTTTCTAAGTTCTTTATATTCGGAAAATAAATCACACATAAGGAAAGTAATACTTAGCTAGACACATGGGGATGCTCCTCCCACAAGCTGGATGCTGACGTAGTCGTTCATCTTGAATCTTGACAGCGTAGATGTTCCTTGTCCCTCCGGGTCTCCAAAAGTGGATGTTTGATGGAGCGGTCCTTCCCAGAGTGGATGAAATCTTCTCGCTATTCTTCCTCCTTGTTGAATCCTATCTTAATTCAAATAGACAACAAAGCTGTGGACCTCACTACATTAGTGGTAAAACTATTTATGCCTCATCTCTGTTTTATACATTTTCAATCAAGTATTTTTCAACAAGATCTCAATATTTTTGGAGTTTTTCTATTTTTTGTATACAGATGCAACAATTATTTTTGTGCCTCCACAATGGACAAAATTCACCGAAAACTTATTCACATGGGGCTTAGGTTTTTTTTTAGATGCAATGCTATGATGCAACAAAATAAATTTTTATTTTATTTTCATGCAGTTTAAAAATATAAATATGCTAAAGTAAAAACTATATAGGGAAAAAATATGAGGATAACTAATGATGTAACCTTCGGCGAAGGTTCGGGAGATTTAGGTCCGTCTAACCGACCTTCTGGCTCGACAAGTAATTGAGGGGTGTCCGAGGGGATAGAGTCCTCCCCTAATTTCTCCTCTTCTGTCTGTACCTGAGTATCTGGTGTGAGTTAGAAGATAGCGATTTCTCTTCTAGTGCGGGAGTGCTTGGTGGTGTTGTCTTTCTTTCTCCACACTTTCTTGATCTTTGGTTTCCTCTTCCTGTGGTACCTCATCTAGAATCTTCTATTCTTCTTTGGCCTCTAGGGCAGCTTCTCGCTTCAACAGCCTTTCCTTTTCTGATCAGCCCCTTCTTCATTGATGGCTTGCTATCTTTGATGCCGAGAGTGGTGTCTCCTATTCTCGCTCTTCTTTGGGCTTTTCATAAGTTGTATAGCTACTAAAGTAAAGCCGCATCTTTCCCCGGGGAAGTGAAAATGGATCTCCCCTTGCTTCATGAAGATGATCGCTACTGGGTGGTGTGAAGGAACGGTCTCTCCTAGGATAAGGTGGACGCCATCTTCATCACCCATGTCTAAAACCATGAAGCCGTATGTGGGAACCTCATGGTCCCCGATCTTGACTATTACGTCCTTGGCTATTCCTTCCGTAAACCAAAAGATTGGTCCGGCCTGCAGCAGCCTATAAATATGTTGGGCACAAGGGTGTATCATGATATAAATGTCTATATGTTACCATAGACATGATGTTGACACTTGAGCTGATGTCACGTAATGTCTTGTAGAAGGTGCTCCCCGATCATGCAATTGATGGTAAGCACTCCAGATCTTCCTTCTTCTCAAGGTGTGATGGAGGAAAGCAGTGGTCGATGGGTGGTTCAATAGTGTTGACCATCCATACCGGCTCTTGATCGTGCTGCTTCGCTTTGCTTTCCCTTTCTTATTGTTGTTCTTGTCCTGGAGTAGGTAGGATGCCTTCATAGGTATAGACATTCTTCTTGACGGAGTCTTCTTTTCTCGAACCTTCTTCTCTCGAATCTTGTTCTCTAGAATCTTGTTCTCTGGAATCTTCCTCTCTGGAATCTGGTTCTTCTTTTCTGGAGTCTTGTCAAAATCCAAGTAGTGTTGAGGATGAACTCAGTTTGTAAGTGTACGATGCTTAAAACTAAATCTCTCCTTGGTGTCCCCAATGGTGAAACAGATCTTGGCTGTGTTGGCGTAGATGATGGCTTTAGCTGTGCTACGGAATGGTCATCCCAAAATGATGGGTGCTCTTTCATCTCCTCGTTTCTATCACCATGAAGTCTACTCATAGAGCCGAGTGTCCAACTCCCACGAGAATGTTCTCAAGGATCCCCTTAGGGTAGCACAATGTCCGATCCTAAGCCGCAAACACATGGTTGTGTACAATAAAGGTTGACCATGGACTTTCTCGTAAATTACCTTAGGCATAATGTTGACACTTGCTCTAGGTCACAGATGGCTTCGTCGAAGGTGTGAGCTCCAATGCAGATGGGGATGATGGGTCTTCCGGATCTCCTTTCTTTTCTCGGCATGTCCTCTTCTCCCTATACTGGTCTCAGTGGTCTGGGTGGTGCGACGAAGTATTCTTCTGCATTGAAGATATCTACAAGATTCATAGTTTCTAATTCATCCGGATTCCCTAAAATCTTACCTTTTTCAGCCATAGGTACTAAAGCTGCTAGCTGAGAGATTTGTGATTCTATTATCTTGTTAAAGCTAAGCTGATTCTTTATGACAGAAGTAAAGATATCCATTCTATTGTTTATGGTTTCAAGAACTTTATCATTGAAAGCTATCTTTCTGGACATGTTATCAATAACTTTATTCTGATTAACAATCATTTCTCTCAAAGGTGGTTGGTTGAAATTGTTACCTTGGTAGTTACTTGAGTGGTTACTGGGGTAGTTGGGTCTTGGTTGCTGATTCCACCCTTGATTCTGCTGGTTCCATCCTTGATTCTGTTGAGGACAATAGTTGGCATTATTGTTGATGTAGTTGACATCCTCCTGGACTTCGTGGGCCTACTTCCTATGTGGCTAGTGCCTCCACACTCTTCACAAGTCATGCAGGAGTCATGGATGTGCATGACTTCCTTCTTCTGTTGATTGCATTCGTCAAGCTTCTTCATGAGTAGTCCATCTTGGCAGACAACATGTCCACCTCTTTGACTTGATGCATTCCTCCTTTCTTGCGTGGTTGAGTGCGTTCTTCATTCCATCCCTGGTTCGAAGCTATCTTCTCAACGAGAGTGGTGGCTTCATGAATAGTGAGTGACAAGAACGATCCTCCACCAGCTGCATCAATATTCTCACGAGCACTTGTGGTGAGCCCATGATAGAATGTCTACATGAGTAGCCAATCCTCCATCCCATGGTGAGGGCATTCTGATATATAATCTTGAAAGCATTCCCATGCCTCAGGGATAGATTGATCATGCTGTTGCTGGAAAGTTGAGATCTTTGCACGTAGGGCATTGGTTTTGCCTACGGGAGAGAACTTTGCTAGGAAAGCAGTGGAGCAGATATTCCATGTAGTATTTTTCTCTCTGTTGGCGTAGAACCATTGCTTCGCCCTTCCCAAGAGTGAGAATGGAAATAGGCGGAGTAGTATGGCATCTCTTTCAACTCCTTTGATGATGAATGTGTTGCAGATCTCCTGGAAGTGTTGGTGATGGGAACTTGCATCTTCATGTGCTTTCCCACAAAACTGGTTGGCTTGCACCATGTTGATCAAAGCTAGCTTGAGCTCGAATCCTTCATCTCCCACATCAACTGCTGGACCAGTCCTAATGTTGGCAGTTGTTGGAGCGGAGAATTCACGAAAAAGTCTTGTTGGCCATGGCTTCGAATACCGGCGTCAAACTCCTTCTTGGCTGGTCTTCTTTTGACAAAGTGGTTGGGGATTTCTTCTTCCCGAGATTGGCTCGGCTTTTCTCGATTATTTCTCCGGATCCTCAACATAGTTTGTCGGTCGAGCAAAAACCAAAGTGGTATATTACCCCGCATAAGATACTCAAGTAGGCCGAACAAGGGTAATCCATTCCAGGATGTCCGGTTTTCTCAATTATCACATGTGTAAGATTATTCCTAGATATTCAAAATGAATCTATTCTAAACCTCCTTTTGCCTTCCCCGGCAACGGCACCAGAAATGCTTGTTGACATCTCTAACACGATTATAAACAACATAGGTCAAACTCAAAGAAAGGCATTAGAGACGTACGGGACATCTCTTAGCATTGCTTAAGCCAGGTTGTCATCCCTAACACAACACCAAAAGATGTGGTTGTACTTATGATCATAGCACAATAGAAAATGAATAAGGTTATCCGCAGTAGCATACGAGATAAAATACACCCGTTGTAGCATTTCACTTAAGAAAACTCTAGGTATCGTTATTTATAATTATACCACTAGGATGGCACTTTGAGGTATAAAGAATAAAAGCTATAACTTACACTTGTGATAAGAGTTCCACTAGATCAAACTCAAAGCAACGATCAATCATATCATAATAAGGATAATTAATAATAGATCATGGTAATTCGACTCATGCACGAACTAGAACAAGAACTAGAGAATTAACATGAACTAGACAAGAACACGATGAACTAAACAATGAACTAGATGAACTAGACGATGAACAATGATGAACTAGATGAACTAGATGAACAAATAGATGAACGAGAAGATGAACACAATGAACTAGAAGATAAATAGCACAAATAGATTAACAATGTTGAATACAAGAGAGAAGTACAAGGTTGTACCTAGCCTCCTCGCGACTAGATCCGGAATCCAAGCATTGTTTGCCTCCTCTAATTCCTATTCTTATATTCTAGCTTTGCCCTAGCCGGTAGAGCTCTAGGTTATCCTTTCGGGGGACACCTCCGAACCGAACGATGGTGGATTCAATGAATTGATGGATGCCTCGGGGGTCTCGCCGTTTATATAGCCCGGTGGGGTGAACCGCAGCCCTCGGATCAAAACAACATGGAACAAGGGTCAAGATGCATCGTAGAGGTCGGTTGGAGGCCGCCACACGGGGGGCCCACTTGGCGGTGGAGCCAGCCGGCCGGACGACATGTAGGGCTGGCTGGCCCTCCCGGCACCCGCCTGTGCCTCCGCTGCGTTCGTGCCTTCTCGGGTGTCTTCCGTGTCCTTCTAGTGCCACTTTTCGATCCGTTTGTGCAATGAATCATATCGTGGATGGATTCTTTCCTTTCCTAGCTTCCGGATAAATCCCTAGAAAAGATTATTTCACGAGTGGAATCTTGTCGGTTTAGTCCTTGGTCTTGTGATTGATGATGGTTCTAGGGTCTAGAGTCTTTCGAGTTGTATCCATCGAGGACTTTCTCTCCGGTGCTCCAAATATGGCGAATGGTATGTCCGTCTTGATCGTCTCGACTAGCTCTCTACAAAGGTGTGCTCAGATTATTCACTTACGATACTTTTATATGGTGAAATATTGAATATTCTGCAAGGCAAGTGAGAATAACACAACTTGTGGAACTCATTAGAATAAACCCCTATAACTCTACTTTACACATTGTTTCAGATCTCTTTCAAGGTTAATTGACGGTTAAAAATTGGAGTTAATTGTTGTCAACGCATGGATGGTTCAAATGTGGCATTCAAGGGCTTTAGATATGAGAATCTCTACCTAGTTGATTTCAATGCTAGTGAAACTTCTTTGACAACTTGCTTAATCTCCAAATCAAGCATGGGTTGGCTATGACATAGGAGGCTTGGTCATGTTGGCATGAAACAATTGAAGAAGCTTACAACTCATAATCTTGTTGATGGTTTAAAAGATGTTAAATTTGAGAAGAACAAGCTTTGTAGTGCATGTCAAGCCAGAAGCAAGTTGGAAGTTCACATCCAAAGAAGAGTACAATGAGCACATGCAAGGCATTTGATTTGATGCACATAGATCTATTTGGCCCAACAACATACACAAGCATTGGTGGAAACAAGTATGGATTTGTCATAGTGGATGACTTCACAAGATTCACATGGGTGTTCTTTCTTAGTGACAAGAGTGAAGTGTTTGACTCCATCAAGACCTTGCTCACTAGAGTTCACAATGAGTTTGACATAAGAATCAAGAAAGTGAGAAGTGACAATGGTAGTGAGTTCAAGAACACAAGAATGGAAGAACTTTGTGATCATTATGGTATTGGACGTCAATTTTTGGCCAAATACACTCCTCAATCAAATGGCCTAGTTGAGAGAAAGAATAGAACATTGCTTGATATGGGAAGATCAATGCTTCATGAGTACAATGTCGGTCAATCATTTTGGGATGAACCAATCAACACGGCTTGCTACTACATCAATAGACTTTATTATCATCCATTGCTAGAGAAGACCCCATATGAGCTACTTCATGGAAGAAAGCCCAATATTGCTTACTTTAGAGTGTTTGGTTGTAAATGCTATATCTTGAAGAAGGGCACTAGATTGGAGAAGTTTGACAAGAGATGTGATGAGGAGTTCCTACTTGGTTATTCAACAACAAGCAAAGCTTATAGAGTATGGAACAACTCAAGTGGTATTCTAGAAGAAGTCCATGATGTGCAATTTGATGAAACCAATGGGTCACAAGATAAAGTAGAAAATCTAGATGATGTTGGTGGAACTCAATTGGTTGAAGCTATGAAGAATATGGACATTGGGGACATTAGAGTAAAGCAAGTGATTGACATTCGAGATGACGATAAAGATCAAGTGCTCAAATCTCGTATGAAGCAAGCTAGTGACTCTCAAGTGCAAGATCATGGTTCTAGTTCATCTCATCAAGATACATCGAGTGATCAACCATGCTCAAGCAATCAAGTGCAAGTGCTCCAACCACAACATGTTGCAAGAGATCACCCTATTGATAGTGTTATCGGTGATATTAGAAGTGGTGTGCAAACAAGGTCAAGATTGGCAATGTTTTGTGAACATGCATCATTTGTGTCAACCATAGAACCAAAGAAGATAGAAGATGCTTTGAAAGATGTCGATTGGATCATGGCTATTCAAGAAGAGCTCAATAACTTCATAAGGAATGATGTTTGGGAGTTGGTAGAAAGGCCAAATGACTACAATATGATTGGAACCAAATGGGTGTTAAAAAACAAGCAAGATCAAGATGGCATTGTAGTAAGGAATAAAGCAAGACTAGTTGCTCAAGGTTACACTCAAGTAGAGGGTCTTGACTTTGGTGAAACATATGCTCCCGTGGCAAGATTGGAGGCTATAAGGATCTTATTGGCTTATGCATGTGCTCACAACATCAAGTTTTACCAAATGGATGTCAAGAGTGCATTTCTCAATGGGATCATCAATGAGTTAGTCTATGTTGAGCAACCTCCGGATTTGAAGATGACAAGAAACCCAACCATGTGAACAAGTTGAAGAAGGCCTTATATGGCTCGAAGCAAGCACGTAGCGCATGGTATGAGAGGCTAAGGGATTTCCTTCTCTCTAAGGGATTCAAGATGGGCAAGGTTAATACAACTCTATTCACCAAGAAGATTGGTAATGATCTATTCATAGTGCAAATATATGTTGATGATATCATCTTTGGGTCAATCGATCAAGCTTATTGTGATGAATTTGGTGAAATGATGGCCAAAGAGTTTGAAATGTCCCCGATTGGTGAACTTAGCTACTTACTTGGTCTCTAAGTCAAGCAATTGAAGAATGACATATTTGTGAGTCAAAGGAAGTACATAAGGGACATGTTGAAGAAGTTTGGAATGCAAGATGAAAAGCCAATTTCAACTCCAATGGGTACAAATGGAAATTTGGATAGTGATCTTGATGGCAATATGGTGAATCAAAAGGAATATCGGTTCTTGATTGGAAGTCTACTCTATGTCTCCGCATCAAGGCCGGATGTCATGTTTAGTGTTTGCATGTGTGCTAGATATCAAGCCTCACCTAGAGAGAGTCATCTCACGACCACAAAGAGAATGTTGAGGTACTTGAAGCAAACAAGAGATGTTGGACTATGGTATCCCAAAGGGTCAAAGTTTGAATATTCAGACTCCGACTATGGGGGTTGCAAGATCAATAGAAAGAGCACAAGTGGCATATGTAAACTACTTGGAAGATCACTTGTGTCATGGTCCTCAAAAAAACAAAATAGTGTGGCAATCTCTACCGCCGGCCGGAATATGTTAGTGCGGGAGTTGTTGTGTAACTTCGAAGGATTATGGCCTCAACTTCAAGAATGTGCCATTGCTATGTGATAATGAAAGTGCAATCAAGATGACACAAAACCTGGTTCAACATGGAAGAACAAAGCACATTGACATAAGGCACCATTTCATTAGAGATCCTCAACAAAAGGGAGATATTGCTATTGAAAGTGTTGGCACCGATGATTAACTTGCCGATATACGCACCAAGCCACTTGATGAAAAGAGGTTTTTGCAAGCTAAGGAATGAGTTAAACATTCTTAATTTCTCAAACATGAGTTGAATGTACCCCACCCACTTATTGACATGCCTCTCCTTCGACAAAGCAAGGTAAAGTTGATTGACATGTCATTCATCCTATGCTAAGGACTTACTAGAGCATGTAGACATAATAAGTGGTTTCCATGAGCATTCATGATAAATCAAAGAAATTTGATGTATGTATGGCACCACTATTGCTTCTATGCTTACTTTGACTTAGTGGTGGCATATGACATGTTTGTGAGCTTGCAATCCTAGTGTTGAATCTAGAAGATTTGCTATAAGTGTTTAATTTAACATAGGCAAGATAACCCTTATCATGAGGTGTGAAGAAGCTTGTCTTTGGTTCAAACTAAATTAAATATCTTTGGCAAGTGTTCTAGGTTGAACCAAATTTCACAAATTTTAAACCTACTCCATCAAACACTTTTTCTCTCCACAATTTGATCCCATTTTTGGGTAAGTTGATGACAAAGGGGGAGAGAAAAAGATGATTCAACATGATAAAGGGGTAAATAAAATTTTGATGCACACAAGTAGAGGGAGAAAGCTCATAAACAAAGTTGTTGCAATTGTTTGTGCATTTTCATATGACTTGCTCATTGCACATGTATTTAAATTCATATAAATGCTTGTGTGGTGTAATGCTAGTATAGAACTTGAATGATGAAATGATCTACTAGCATGCATAGGTTGTATCTAGACATGCCTTAAGTTTTACAAGTGGATCAAGAGCCTTTGCATATAATGTTGATTTCACGGGGGTTCTTGAGTTTTTGATGGATGTCTAGTTACTTCATGGAGCTAAGGATGGTGTAAAAGGCAACTCCGATTGGTATCATGCTTCAAAGGTCCATTTCTTACACCTTAGCATCATTTTGGTAGAATTACTCTCCCAACACTTCTATCCATACATATGTGCAAAGCTTTCAATCCAAACTCTATGCACATATGTAGGGGGAGCTAATGCTACCAAAATTGAGCTTGTGATAATTGTCCAAACTTTACTTATGAGCAAAATGATTAGACAAGTATGACAAGTTCAAAACTTTTATTATCAAAATCATCTTTGAAAGGTTGTCATCAATTACCAAAAAGGGGGAGATTGAAAGTCCCTAGTTTAGTTTTGGCTAATTGATGAAACCTAGACTAACCTTTGTATCTAAGTGGATGATTGAGATAAAGGTGGTCATGATGAAATGAGTGAAACTCATTGAATATGAGACATGAGATTGACTCATGTGACCAAGATGGTGAAGATCAAGACGAGGCTTGGTTCGATGGACCGGTTGCAAGAGTGAAGGGCAAGTCGAGGCTTCAAGCAAAGGACCATACGATGGTGAAGTCAAGCAAGACTCGGCACTTTTGGGAAAATAGGATGCATATTTTCTATTGCGCCAAAAAATGTTTATGAAAACATGCTAACTCGGAGCACAAGTTGGTACACTTGTTGGCTAGCATGTATGTGCAAAGGTGGAGAAGACAGCATCATCGACGGGCTGTTTATCACGGATTTACACATGTCGGACGCCAGGGTTGTGAGCGTCGTACGCTGGGCTGAGCGTCTGGCGCGTTGTGCTTTTGGGCAGCTCGGCCGGGGGTGCGTCGGACCGTCCGGCACTTTCACGTTGGACGCACCGGCGCAAAGGCCCATGTCAAGAGTGGCGGGTCGTTGGTTGGCTCGGGCGAGGGCGTTGCACGCGTTGGACGCTAGGGCGCGTCCGATGGCCGCGCCCAGCAAGCGTCCGGAGGTTGGGCATTTTGTGTGGGCTACCGGACTTTGTCCGAAGCTCCGAGTAGCATTCGGAGATGTGCCTTGACGCATCCGACGAGTGTTAATGCCTAGTTTTGAATCGGCCCGTTTGGCGCGTAGAGGTTGCACGCGTCGGATGCGCCAGAGGGGCCGGACGCGTCTTGCGCCTTCGTTTCTGGTGGTTCGAGGGGCAACTGCTAGTTTGGCTTGAGGGGTGTTATAAATAGAAGGTGGCCGGGTTGTGGCTACCACTCTTGACTCTTTCACTGTTCTAACATCCTTGTGAGCTGAAGAAAGCCTCTCCCACTCATCTCTCTTGCTTGTTACTCTTGGAGAGTACTGCTCCTAGCGGGTTGGAGATTGTTGGAGGCGTTAGCAAGAGAAGGTGATTGTTCTTGGCCACCTCCGGTTGATTGTAAGAGGTTCTTGTGCTTTCCTCGGTGGAGTGCCAAAAGCAACTCTAATACATTGCACGTGTCATTGAGTTACCTCACTTGAGAGTGGTGTCTTGCAAAGACCTTGCGGGGCGTGCCTTGAGGGGCAAGTGACTTGAGGGTCACACCGAGAGAACCATCTAGGTGTTGGTCGACACAACCAAAGGACGTAGCTTGTCGTTGCACAAGTGAACACCGGGTGAACAAAAATATTGTGTCTCTTGTCTCCTAGTGATTGGTCTTCATATTGTGTTGTTGTCAATATTGATTGATTGTATATCATCTAGGTGATTGGCAACATCTACACTCCACCGTCGGTATAAGAATCACAATTCTCTCTCTTGCATTTACATTGACTAGATTATCTTGTGTAGCTCTAGTTCTAGCTTTTCTAGTAGTGTTGTTAGCTTGCTCACTAGTGTAGAATTAGCGACATAGGCCTTGTGTGAACTAGAGATCATGATCTACTAGACTTATGGATAGGAGGCTTGCATCACTTCCTTAGGCTAAGCAAAACTTGCTTTATGCCGTTTATTATTCTAACAAGTTTGCTTAGTGGTTTTTGTAGAATTTTTTATAGGCTATTCACCTTCCCCTCCAGCCATCTAGGACCTTACAACGGGGTTGAGTTCTCTTCATTCCAACCTTGGTTGGATGCCATCTTTTCCACAAGAGTTGTGGCTTGAGCAATTGTAAGTGATCGTAATGCTCCTCCAAAGGGCAGCATCCATAGTCTCACGGGTGCTCCTCCATTCCATGATGAGGACACTCTAGCACTCCCATGCTTCTGGGACTGACTCATCATGTTGTAGTTGAAAACTTGATATCTTCCCACGAAGAGCATTTGTCTTGCCCATGGGAAAGAACTTCACTAGGAAATTGGTGGAGCAGAGTGCCCACGTAGTATTCTTCTCCTTAGTTGCATAGAACCACTGCTTTGCTCTCTCCAATAGTGAGAATGGGAAGAGGGGTGGTAGTATGGCATCTCTGGGGACATCCTTGATGGTGAAAGTGCTGCAAATCTCCAGGAAGTGTTAGAGATGAGCACTAGCATCTTCATGTGCCTTCCCACAAAACTAGCTAGCTTGCACCATGTTGATCGGCACTGACTTGAGCTCAAATGATTTCTCAATGTCCGCGGCAGGTCTAGTATGGATGTTATCCATAGTGGGAGCTGAGAACTCACGGAGTGACTTGTTGGCCATGGCGTCAAAATCTGGTGTTAAGCTACGAAATACGCTTGGTTGATCTTCCGACTCGAAGGTGGAGCTTCAAGCCGAGATGTTGATGATGATGCTTCAGCTTGCTCGAACTTTCTTTAGCTTGGCTCTTGTTCTTCCGATTAATGCCTCCGGATTGTCGATGAAATTATCTCGGAAGGTCAAACCGAATGATATATTACCCTACATAATATACACAAGTGGACAAGACAAGAGTAATCTATAGGGAAGGTTTAGTAGAACAGTTTCCTCAATCACATTAGTGGATGCAAGTGATGGCTCATTATCCTTTGAATAGCTAATCAACCTTCCCGGCAACGGTGCCAAAAATGCTTGTTGACACCTCTAGCGCCACCTAAGCTAGATTGTCATCCAGCAAGATGGCGCCAAAGGTGCTGGTATTAAAAAATGCAAATGCTCCTCTAGAATGAATATGAAATCCACAAGCGTTACGAGATAATACCAATGTAGCATTTTACTCGGGAGTAATCTAGTTATCGTTATTTATATTTTTACCACTGGGAAGGGAATGCCAAGGATAATGAGCAATGCATGTGGTAATGGGAGATAACCATGTCTTTACCTATCTTCTCATACATTGTAAGTGTCACAAGATAATAGTATACATATAAATGATAAATGATAAATGATAAGCACATGACCACATAATAAATGATAAACATCTCAAGTAGATTACTCTAAGCTTGTAACACTAGCATGGATTAGGATGAACTACAAGGATAAATCCTCAGTTATTCTAACTATAAGGTCAAAGCATACAATGATTAGTGCAATTACACTTGGAAATCATAGCAAGAAGAGGTTATATCTACGCATAGTGATATTACGAAGGAAGATGTAGAACATAGCAATCACTTCGCTATAATAGTTGTGTTCGCCTACCCTATACTCGGGAGGTGAACTACGAAGGACTCAACGGACTGTCACTCCCGCGATCTACCACATGGTCCGAATATAGGGTGCAATCGTAGAAAAATATGGTATAGGCACCACGCCTACACAATATTTACCACTCATCCATCGATCTAATGAGCAAGCGCTATACGATCCTATACTTGAATGTAATTCTGATCTACCTATGCCAAGCATATAATCAAAGTAGACTAAGAATAATATAATTGAGAACATAATCAAATAGAGCAAAGTCATATCCAATATGATAGAATAGACTAAAGTAATATTCATACAAATGTTGAACTAGATGAATAATACAAGAATGAATATAAAAGTAGGAGAGAATTACCAAGTATTCTTTTGACAGATTCAGAAACCAAGTGATGCTTGCCTCCTTCCAGTTCTAATCCTATGTAGCTATGCTACTAAACTATAGAGATCTAATTGAGATGGTGGCTCTGGGGCTTCTTAGATGAATGCTCTATATCTTGGAATGAGGTTAGGGTTTCTCCTAGGGCCAGGGGCCTTGCTTATATAGCCCTCTAGGAAGCACCACAGCCCTCGGATCAAACCGACCTTAATAAACGATTATTATTGATCCTCAAAGGCAGTGGAGGCACGATCCGCGAGACTCCACCTGATTGGTGGAGGGGGCTGGGCGGCCGCCCCTGGGCCTGGGCGCCCGCCCAGGGTTCCTACCAGGTGGGCCCTAGCTTCCTGGGGTCGCCTTCCCGAGTCTTCTAGAGTATTCTTTTTCGTAGTATGGTTGGTTTCTCTCTATGTAAATTTGACATGTGGACCTCCTTTGGTTCTTTTCTAATAACCCCAATAGAAATAGACATTCACCAAAACTCATGGAATTCGTTAGTGTAACCCCAATATCTAGATAGTACTTATATTTTAGGTCCTTTTTCATGCTATGTTGACGGTTAAAAATGATACTTATCTACCATCAACCAACTCTCCTAAGCTTTCATTGCTCGTCCCTGAGCAAAGATAGACTTAGTGATGGATCAGGAGTTGCTACAATGCTTTCACGCCTTACCGGTACACATGCGTTCAAACAAGAATCCTCCTCCGAATTAGAATGAACTATTCTGATGAAAAACTTACTCATATTACCTTCTACCATGGGGCTTGTAGCCGTCACTTGGGTCTTGAGTAGTTGAAAGACATTTAATGGTCAAGTCAAGCGCCATGTCTCAAGCTCTTTGATCAACTATTATTCCGAGCTTTGCAAGATTTTCAAAATAAAACTCGAGAGATTCCCCGTGTATGACCCTTTCAAGTCTCTCCTTTGTGGTATTTTCGGATCCTCTTCGAGACATTTATGGTGTATGCCTTTCCTCTCCTGTCAAGATATGTGGTATTTTTGGCATTAGGCATAGTAGCATTGCCTTCTCTCTCTCACCCTACTTCTAATAGGCTTATGTGAAGCTCATTGGTGGGAAGAACAGTGAATACATACTTGCAAACATTTATTGCGCAGTCAAACCATGGATCCAGAGAAATGAATCATATAATCAAATCAAGATATGCATGTGTATAGGCTATGTGGTGGATGGTGGATAGATAGTAAGTGGTATATGGGATAGAAGTGGTTATGTAGGGGTAAAGGAATGGTGATGGTGAATAATTAGCTCCTTTGAGAATTTTTCATACCTCTCTTGGAAACTCAAAGACTTTGGAGAGAACTTGGGCTGCTCAATGAATCTTTCTTTCTTTTCCGAGTGGGACATTTGTCCTCTTACTTTTATTTTTCTTTCTTCTCTCTATCTCTTTTTAGAGCACCCGAGCCTCTTTCTAGGGATATAATGACAAGAGGTAATATAACTAGATTTTTGGAGCTTTATTGGCTAGCATGGGATAAATGAGGGTGATAGGAATATTTTTGGGTAATTCACTCTTAGTGTAAGAGTAGAACTATTTTCTCGGGTGGATCTAAATGGGATATATGTGGATTTGTACTTCCAGGATAGAAGCGAGAATTTATGAGTGGATGTATATGGATGCATATGGATATGTTCTTTCAGGGTAGAAGTAGCATATATAGGTGGAGTGTGTATGTGAATGCGTACTTCCAGGGTATAAGTAGCATGTATGGGTGGAGAATATATGTGGATCTTGATTTTAACCGCATGACTAGTTCCTAAGGGTCTACACAGCTTGACCACACTCAATGCTCACAAGCAAGTAAATATGAATGTAAGGCTTCATAATCTAGCAAGCATGTATATGGTGTGGTAGGAATTTAAACTCGTCATACAGGAACTCATCATGTAGCAAGTTAATTTTCAAAAGATAAATTCTCTAGAACTCTAGTATCTCTAGGAACATGATAAATAGCAGCTCAAAACCTTCCCATATCATATCCATCAACTACCTAGACTTAGATTAAGCATTTGCTACCCACAAGATTAGGTTTAGAGCAAATCTTAAATCAAAACCATTGTATCCAAAACTCAAAAGAATTCAAGGTTGAAAACTAGGTACTTAAAAGGAATTACGGCAGAGCAACTATTTATCATCTCCACATAAGAGTTTATTCTAGGGGTTCATTTGGCAAGATGAAACTTAGCACACTCTCCTTTATTATTTAGCAAACTTAAAGATCATATAGAAAACATATAAATATAAAAAGGAAAACATTTATTTGGTTTCTAAAGGTTATGTATCTTTTTATTTATTTCATATATCAAAGCAGAAATATAAGTAGATAGGTAAGAAAATACTTAGCTGGATACAAGGGGGTGCTCTCCCCAAAGCTGGATGTTGACGTAGCATTTGCTTGATGAAGCTGACAGACAATGAAGGTGTACTCCCCTTGTCAGAATGATTATGATGATGACTGTTGAGACAACACTCTAGCAGGGGATAGAGCGTCCTTCTGTCTATTAGCTTTCCTCGATCCTTTGAATTCTATGAAGCTCAAATAGACAACAAAGTTTGTGGAACTTAATTAAGTATTAGTGATAAACCTCTAAGCCTTGAACATCTAGAACCTCTTAAAATGCATATCTTTCTAGCAGGATCTCCAAAATAATATTTTTATACTTTTATATTTTATAACATGCAAGAAATTGTAAAGAATGATGAATGCATCTTTATTTATTTTTATGCCACCACAGCAACTAGACTTATGGGTTTTATGCCATAAATTTATTTGCATAGGGCTTAGCAGTTTTAGTATGCAATGCAAGACATATTTATTTTTTTCTATTCGAATCAAAATATGTGATTAAGGAAAATAAATATGATGTGGGAATTTAAATGCGTAATTGAAAAGGGAAATATTGATAACTATCAAGTTACCTCTTGGCGCGGAGTTCGGTGATTTAGGTCCTCCGAACGGGACCTCTTGTCTCCGTTTAATCCTTCCGAGGCACCTTGAGTGATGCCTCCGTCTGCTCCTCTTCTTGTGTTGAATCTGAAATTGATTTTACCTTTACTTTCCATACCGTTTTTTTGTTGCCGAGGTCGACTTTGAGGGAGAAGCTTGCTCTTCTATCTTCTTTCTCGTGTGACCATTAGTAATCGGGTCGCTTCTGTTGGTGGTACAGCTTCCTCCTCGGGAGATGCTTTGTCTTCAGGGAATAGATCTTCATGTCTTGTTACTTCTCCTTCATAGTCAGCCGAGCCATCCATATAATTGTTATTGAAATGATAGCGTACCTTCTCTGAGGGAAATTGGAAATGCAGTTCTCCTATTGTGATGTAGATGATGGCCTTGGTGGTGCTTAGGAATGGTCTTCCTAGGATGATGGGTGGATCATACTCATTTTCTCCCATGTCGACGACTAGAAAGTCAGTCGAGATGAACTGGTCATCGATCAGAATAGGGACGTTCTTTACTAATCCTTCGACGAAGCAAAATGTCTGGTCCGCCATCTACAGCTACGCATAGGTAGGTTCCAAGGGCATAGTACCATATAAATATTCATAAGTTACCTTGGCCATTATATTAACGCCTGATCCGGTGTCATAGACAGCTTTCTGAAAGGAGCTTCTGTTCATTGTGCACTCAATGGTTGGAACACCTAGGTCGTCCTTCTTGATCAGGTAGGGGGAATTGAGCTGATGATCATGCTCTCTATGGACCGCATTGATCATTCTCACCGATTCCGTCTCGTTGTGGCTTCTTGTTCTTGTTTCTATTCTTGTTCCTCCGATTGTTCTTCTTCTTCGGCTCGTAGGGATGTTGGGGGTGTGCAGTGGAACCGTAGCACCCTTTTCTTGAAGAAGAAGGTCTCTCTCTTACCTTTGATGTTGAAGCGAGATCTTAGCACGGGCATACTTGATAGCTCTGCGGTGTTCAAGAATGGTCGTCCCAAAATGATGGGCGACTTCTCATCACCACTTTGTCTCTATGACCATGAAGTCTGCAGGGACATACGAGCGCCAACTCATACATAGATATCTTCTAGGATTCCTTTGGTGTAGCAGAGTGACCGATCCGCAAGCCGCAAGCACATGGTTGTATACAATAAAGGGTGATTGAACATTTTATCATAGATCACCTTAGGCATGATGTTCACACTTGCACCGAAGTCGCAGATAGCCTCATTGAAGTTCACGCTTCCAATGGAGATCGGGACGACCGATCTTCCTAGGTCACCTTTCTTGATTGGCAGAGTCTCGTCATTCCATCCTTTGGATATAGGATCACTCTAGTAGCTTCCTGCATTGAATATGTCTACAAGATTCGTAGTTTCTAGATCTTTCGGTTTTCTCAAAATCTTACCTTGGTTAGCAGGAGGGACAGCATTTGCAAGCTGTTGCAACTGAGACTCTAGCATTTTATTAAAGCTAAGCTGATTCTTAATGGCAAGAGAAAAGTTATCTACGCTATTATTAATTGTTTTAACACTTTATCATTTGATGCTAACTTCTTAGACAAGTTATCTATTAACTTTCTTTGATTAAGCACTAACTCTCTCAAAGGTGGCTGATTGAAATTATTGTAAGAGTTATTACCTTGATAATTACCCGAGTAGTTAGACCTTTAATTTCTTGTTGGTTCCAACCTTGATTCTATTGAGGACGATAGGAGTTGTTGTTGTTGTTAAGGTAGTTCACATCCTCTTGTAGCTCTGGGCAATTGCTACCTGAATGCCCAGTGTCTCCACACTCTTCACAAGTCATGCGAGAATCATGGATGTGCATGACTTCATTCTTCTCACCAGCTCTTTCGTCGAGCCTCTTCATAAGTAGGTCCATCTTGGCAGATAGCATGTCAACCTCCTTCAGCGGGTGCATACCTCCACCTCTCTTACGGGGTTCAGTTCTCTCTTCGTTCCAACCTTGGTTGGATGTCATCTTTTCCACAAGAGCTATGTCTTGAGCAATTGTAAGTGATAAGAATGCTCCTCCAGCGGCAGCATCCATTGTCTCACAGGTGCTGTTAGTGAGCCCGTGATAGAAGGTCTGCATGAGTAGCCAATTCTCCATTCCATGATAAGAACACTCTAGGATGTAATCTTGAAAGCGCTCCCGTGTTTCTCAGACTGACTCATCATGTTGTCGTTGAAAACATGATATCTTCCCACGAAGAGCATTTGTCTTGCCCATGGGAAAAAACTTCACCAGGAAATTGGTGGAGCAGAGTGCCTACGTAGTATTCTTCTCCTTGGTTGCATAGAACCACTGCTTCGCTCTCCCCAAGAGTGAGAATGGGAAGAGAAGTAGTATGGCATCTCTGGGAACATCCTTGATGGTGAAAGTGCTGCAAATCTCCAGGAAGTGTTGGAGATGTGCACTAGCATCTTCATGTGCCTTCCCACAAAACTGGCTAGCTTGCACCATGTTGATCAGCGCCAGCTTGAGCTCAAATGATTTCTCAATGTCCACAGCAGGTCTAGTACGGATGTTATCCGTAGTGGGAGCTGAGAACTCACGGAGTGACTTGTTGGCCATGGTGTCGAACTCTGGTGTTAAGCTTCAAAATACGCTTGGTTGATCATCCGACTCATAAGGTGGAGCTTCAAGCTGACATGTTGATGATGATGCTTCTACTGCTCGGACTTTCTTTAGCTTGGCTCTTGTTCTTCTGATTAATGCTTCTGGATTGTCGATGAAAATATCTAGAAGGTCAAACTTGATGATATATTATCCCGCATAAAATACACAAGTAGACAAAACAAGGGTAATTTGTAGAGAAGGGTTAGTAAAATACGTTTCCTCAATCACATTAGTGGATGCAAGTGATGGCTCATTATCCTTTGAATAGCTAATCAACCTTCCCGGCAACGGCACCAAAAATGCTTGTTGACACCTCTAACGCACCTAAGCTAGGTTGTCATCCCCAGCATGGCGCCAGAGGTGCTGGTATTAATAAATGCAAATGCTCCTCTAGAATGAATATGAAATCGCAAGCGTTTACGATAATACCAATGTAGCATTTTAACCGGAGTAATCCAGGTATCGTTATTTATATTTTTACCACTCGGGAAGGGAATGCTAAGGATAATGAGCAATGATCATCACCGCATGTGGTAATGGACAAGATAACCATATCTTTATCTATCTTCTCATACGGGGTAAATGTCATAAGATAACAAGATATATATAAATGATAAATGATAAATGATAAGCACATAGCCACATAATAAATGATAAACATCTCAATAGATTACTCTAAGCTTATAACACTAGCATGGATTAGGACGAACTACAAGGATAAATCCTAAGTTATTCTAACTATAAGGTCAAAGCATACAATGATTAGTGTAATTACACTTGGAAATCATAGCAAGAAAAGGTTATAACTTTGCATAGTGATATTATGAAGGAAGATGAAGAACATAGCAATCACTTCCCTGTTATAGTTGTGTTCTGCCTGCCCTATACTCGGGA
Source organism: Themeda triandra (assembly GCA_018135685.1). Lineage (NCBI taxonomy): Eukaryota > Viridiplantae > Streptophyta > Magnoliopsida > Poales > Poaceae > Themeda > Themeda triandra. Next base: position 27,296 of record JAENPR010001848.1, read on the forward strand.
GGTGGACTACGAAGGACTCAACAGGACTGTCACTCCTGTGATCTACCACACGGTCCGGAATATAGGGTGCAATCGAAGGAAAATACGGTATAGGCACTATGCCTACACAATATTTACTACTCACCCATCGATCTAATGAGCAAGCGCTATACGATCCTATACTTGAATGTAATTTTGATCTAACTATGCCAAGCATATAATCAAAGTAGACTAACAACAATATAATTGAGAATATAATCAAATAGAGCAAAATCATATCCAATATGATAGAATAGACTAAAGTCATATTCATACAAATGATGAACTAGATGAATAATACAAGAATGAATATAAAAGTAGGAGAGAATTACCAAGTATTCTCTTGACAAATCCAGAAACCAAGCGATGCTTGCCTCCTTGTAGTTCTAATCCTATGTAGCTATACTACTAAACTATAGAGATCTAATTGAAATGGTGGCTCTGGGGTTTCTCAGATGAATGCTCTGTATCTTTGAATGAGGTTAGGGTTTCTCCTGGGGCCAGGGGCCTTGCTTATATAGCCCTCTAGGAAGCACCACAGCCCTCGGATCAAACCGACCTTGATGAACGATTATTGTTGATCCTCAAAGGCGGTGGAGGCATGATCCGCGAGACTCCACTTGATTGGTGGAGGGGGCTGGGCGGCCGCCCCTGGGCCAGGGCGCCCGCCCAGGGTTCCTGCCAGGTGGGCCCCAGCTTCCAGGGGTCGCCCTTCCGAGTCTTCTAGAGTATTCTTTTCCTAGTATGGTTGGTTTCTCTCTATGTAAATCTGACATATGGACCTCCTTTGGTTCTTTTCTGATAACCCCCTGCAGAAATAGACATTCACCAAAACTCGTGGAATTCTGTTAGTGTAACCCATATATCTAGATAGTAATTATGTTTTAGGTCCTTTTTCGTGCTATGTTGACGGTTAAAAATGATACTTATCTACCGTCAACAATCGCGGCGGCGGGATGGGGCGGCCGGGACGGCGGGGGCGGGCGAGCCGGGCAACGGGACCCGAGATCCGCAGCCCGGTGGCGGCGCAGCCGCGCCGGCGAGCGTGCGTGTGGGGCCCGCCCGGGCGGCGGAGGCGAGCTCGGCCGGGCCGCGCGCCGCGTGGGGCGGAGGCGCGTGCGAGCCGCGTAGCCGAGCGCCGACGGTTGGAGGCGGAAGGCGGCAGTAGCGGAGGAGGCGGCATGGCGCGGGGTGGCGGCGGGTGGCGGCGCGGGCGTGGGGAGTGAAGGGCGCTGCCGGGGAGAGAATGAGAGGACGCGGGGTAGGGTGGGCCAGCCCACCCGGCCAAATTAGGTTACATGGGCTTTGCCGAGTGCCTAGCCTGGCCGGCACTCGGCAAAGCCTTTTTTTATTTCTTTTAAAAACACTTTGCCGAGTGCTCTAGCCTCGGCACTCGGCAAAGAAATTTTTGTTGAGTGCCGGACCGGGCACTCGGCAATTTTTTTTGGATTTTTGACCCAAATTTTTTTGTGGGGACTTGCTATAGTATTTAAAGCTCTATTCTAAAATTTGATGGAATTTTGACTTTTTGGTATATTAATTAATTTGTTTCATGTCATTGATTTTTTCCGATAATTCAAATTTGAACTGGAGGTGCATGGAATAATAGAATTTAGTGATTCAAAAATGATATTCATGGTATGTAGTGTATGTTGAGGCCGTATCTAGAAACTCACATGAAATTTTGAGCATCTTGTTGATGTAACATGACAAGGTAATTACGGAAAAAAGTGTATATAAAATCCAAACGAAGTCTGAAAATCACAAAACTTGTCGAGGTGTCGTGTTATCGCATGTGGATCCTATGGTAAAAAATTGAAAATGTTTCAAGTAAGTTGTGATGTCGAGGTGTCGTGTTATCGCATGTGGAGCCTATGGTAAAAAATTGAGCAATTTTCGACCAAAGGCCTATTGAGCCCTAACTCTCGATCTGTTGCGACCACACGCAGAAGGCCGAATCTTTGCGAGTCGCGTGGGAGTCGTATCTCGGTCTGCACTCCTCAAGCCGAGAGCCGCAGACGACCGAGCCGCGGACGAGAGATGAGTTGACAGCCAGGCCGCGGCTTCCGCAAGCGATACTTGCCACGCGTCAGCCATGAAGGGACGGGGCGCATGGAAAGGTCAATGCGCGAGGGCGTACCCAATTTTTTCCACCGATAGTCGATAGAGAAGTTTTGTTTTCTTTTGTCTTTTCGACGACGTGCTTCCGCAAGCGATAGATTTCCTTGCCACGCGTCAGCCATCAAGGGACGGGGCGCATGGAAAGGTCAATGCGCGAGGGCGTACCCAATTTTTTTTCCACCGATAGTCGATAGAGAAGTTTTGTTTTCTTTTGTGTTTTCGACGACGTGCTTCTCTTGCTGCTGCTCGCTCTGGTCTCTAGGAGTAGGCGGTATAGCTGTACTACGAGTGCTATAAATTGGCCACTTTCCAAGCTCCGAGCACACGCAAGTTCACCTAGCTTGAACTGAAAGTGGCGCGTGATCATATCATGGGGTCACTGACGGCGGCGGAGGGCCAGCGGCGGCCGCACGCCGTGTGCGTGCCGTTCCCGTTGCAGGGCCACATCACGCCCATGCTCAAGCTGGCCAAGCTCCTCCACGCGCGGGGCTTCCACGTCACCTTCCTCAACACCGAGTTCAACCATCGGCGCCTGCTCCACACGCGCGGGCCCAAGGCGCTCGACGGCGTGCCCGGGTTCCGCTTCGCCGCCATCCCCGACGGCCTCCCGCCCTCCGACGCAGACGCGACCCAGGACATCCCCGCGCTCTGCAACGCCACCATGACCAAGTGCCTCCCGCACCTCCTCTCCCTCCTCGCCAGGATCAACGCGGACGCCAACGAGTCGTCGTCTCCACCGGTCACCTGCCTCGTCGTGGACGCCATCATGTCGTTCGGCTTCGACGTCGGGAGGGAGATCGGCGTGCCCGTCGTCGCGTTCCTGACCATCGCCGCCTGCGGGTACATGGGCATCCGCAACTTCCGCGACCTCATCGACCTGGGCCTCGTGCCGTTCAAGCACGAGGCGGACCTCGCGGACGACGGCCACCTCGCCACCGTGGTGACCGGCGCGTACGGCATGTGCGACAGCGTGCAGCTGCGGGACTTCCCCAGCTTCATCCGCACCACGGACCGCGGCGACGTCATGCTCAACTTCCTCCTGCACCAGTTCGAGCGGATCTCGCTCGTCCCGGACGCCGTCATCATCAACACCTTCGAGGACCTTGAGCGCACCACGCTGGACGCCATGCGCGCCGTCCTCCCGCCGGTGTACCCCGTCGGCCCGGTCCTCCTCCGCGAGCGCCACGAGGTCCCCGCCGGCAGCCCGCTCGCGGGGCTCGGCTGCAACCTCTGGAAGGAGCAGGAAGGCGTCCTGGAGTGGCTCGCCGGCCGCGCGCCGCGGTCCGTGGTGTACGTGAACTACGGCAGCCTCACGGTGATGACCAACTCGCAGCTGCTCGAGTTCGCCTGGGGCCTGGCCGACAGCGGCTACCCGTTCGTGTGGAACATCCGCCCGGACCTGATCAGGGGCGACTCCGCCGTGCTGCCGCCGGAGTTCGCGGCCGCCGTCAAGAGCCGCGCGCTGCAGACCACGTGGTGCGCGCAGGAGGCGGTGCTCCAGCACGAGGCGGTCGGGGTGTTCCTCACCCACTCCGGCTGGAACTCGACGCTGGAGAGCCTCTGCGCTGGGGTGCCAATGATCAGCTGGCCGTTCTTCGCGGAGCAGCAGACCAACTGCCGGTACGTGCGCACGGAGTGGGGCGTCGGGATGGAGATCGGCGGTAAGGTGCGGCGCGATGAGGTGGCGGCCATCTTAAAGGAGGCCATGGAAGGGGAGAAGGGGCGGGAGATGCGCCGGCGCGCCGAGGAGTGGAAGGACAAGGCCGCCAAGGCGGCTATGCCGGGAGGGCCTGCCGAAACAAACCTTGACGCGGTGATCCACACGGTGCTACTCTCCAAGAACCAGGGAAAAATTGCCGATGTGTGATTATTGTTATTCAAATTACAAGTTTGTGAACGTAAATAAAGGCAAAGATTGAATGAATAAAAGTGATTGATGTGTATTGTACAAATAAACAAGTGAATATATATACCCGAGGTACAATAATATTCAATATTTTTCTTAGAAAAGCCACTCTCATTATTGATGGAGTTGGTCATATTAGACTATCCACAACGTAGTCGATGCCGAAATAATCTTCCTTCTGCCACCCTTACCAATGCCAACATTTCACGTTTTCTCATATCAGTGCCAGAAAGTTTGTGGGACCTATTAAAAAGCAAATAGTGGTATGCAACACGTGCATTTACTTTTACTATCTCTTCTCAATGTAGCACATGCATTCACTTTTAATCTCACTCTCTCTCTCTCCTCGATGCACAGCTAAGCATTGGTGAAGGAACAATCCATGATGCCAAAAACATTTCCTCAAGCATCGCTATCCGCAATGTGCAAGGTGATGCTCAAATCTTCTCTTTCCTCTTTTCAACACCAATCCCTTAACGGCTTAACCACGTTGTGGGTAGTCTTAGGCCCTATTTGGTTCCATGGAACTAGGGACTAGGGACTACAATTTAGTCGCATTTAGTCCCTAAACTACCAAACATAGGGACTAATAGTCTCTAGTCCACTAGTCTCATTTTAGGTGCTAATTGGGACTACTTTCCAAAGTTTACAGCCACTGCCCCTAACTTCTGCCGCCCCCTGTCTCGTAGATTCACCCGACTCGTTCACCCGTCGGCCGCCGCAGTCGCAGTGGCTCCTCCCCAGGATGCAGGTCGACACCGCCGCCGCCCCTCCCTTCGCGTCTCCCAGCAGCGCTCGCGTGGGTCGCCCGGGTCAGCCTGACGCCTCGGCCTCTTGTGCAGCATCGACCTAGGCGCGCTCCCTCCGCGAGAGGCTGCTGCTGCTTCTGGACAGGACGCAGATCCGCCACTTCCTCCTCCTCAGCGCCGCGGCGACCCACCGGTGGGGAGCGCGAACGGTGGGTAGCGCCGCACGTGCGGTCCAGCCACCCTTCTCACTGACGGTTGTCGCTGGCCGCACATGGACTGCTCCTTGGAGGTTGCCGGCTGCACCAAATGACCAGCGAGGTGGGAGCGTCGTGGCAAGGTCCTGGCCGGCGGGGATGGGATACGACGGCAGGGACGAGCTGCTGCCGGGTTGGGCAGCGTGGCGAAGGCAGCACAAAAGCTGGGTGGGATCAAAATCGGGGGTGTTTTGGTCTTTTTAACTTCCATTAGTCCCTTTTAGACCCGTTTTTTAGTCCCTGCTTAGTCCCTAGTCCCTAGTCCTCTAACCAAACAGGCCCTTAGTTATAAATGCCAAAAGCTATGTTTGTAGCAAAGAAAATCAAACTCATAGTTAAATTATGAGCATCAACATTATAATTTCTACTCTCATGTGCAAAATCAACATAAATAAAATCACGAGCCCTACCCCTAATCTCCTTCACAACTTGGCCATAAGCCCATAACGACCCATGCCTATTCCTACCATGCTTCTCATAGCATTGGCGTAATCAGATGCCAACTAGATAGAGATCAACATGTGGTCAGATTCCTGAGCTAGTCGTGATTGCCTCGGCTATTTTAGGTTCAGTGGTTTCCTTCAATGCAATTTTTGTTTTGTGGTAAATCTAAAGCGCACTCGATTTTTTTAGCAACAATTCCTTCGTAGTTCAATACCTCAGTCTAACGTTTAGTTGAAAAAAGGCCGGTAGTGCGGCCCATAGAACAGAGTTTTGGCCCAGCCTAGACACATGGGCACATGGCCCGATGATTGTTGGGCCCATGCATGCCTGGACGGCGACCCTAAGCACAATGTGGCCAGCAGGGGCTAACTAATTCTGGCGGCCGATCAGCAAGCAAATCAAAGCTAGCCTGAATGGCTGACCTCTAGTTTCAGCTTTTTCAACTGATTACGGGCACATAAATAAGCTGATGCTATGTGCTTCCCTTGAATCCGCGCATGCTTCCTGTAACCTATCGCCTGGCCGATGCACCGTTGGTGACGATCTGAATCCAAACCTCTTCCGAGCCTTTTGCCGAAGATCAACGTTAACAGGCATCAGGCAACATACCACCTGGCACCAGGCATAGGCGCCATACAGGCATCAGGCAGCATACACCTGGCACCTGGCATAGGCGCCATACATTCGCTGGATGCTCAAGCTTGTTGCATTCAAGGCATTATTCAGGTTAGATGTCGCACAAGAAAAAGGTCCTTGGGTTAGTTTCAATGGGGTTTTATAGAGTTTTATGGTCACTGGATATGTTGATGGCATTGTATTGATGAAGAGAGATGATTAAAATTTCATGAGAGTATAGAGAGTTTTAAAAGACGAAACTCATCTACACTGTTTTCAAAATACAAACCGTGGCTTCACTTGGCTCCTAGTTCATTTTAGCATTTTTTTTAATAAAGGATAGAAGCTATCCGGCTTCATCTACCCTTATGTAGAATTAGATCAAATTATTACAACAAGAGAAATAAAAGAAGAAAAATAATGGAAAAATTACATCCCCAAGAAGGGCTTAAGTAGTCGTACGCAACAAACAACCTTGATCCAAGATGTCAACTCCTCTGAAATACGATCACCAACGTCAAGACAAAGTCGCCGAAACACGTTTGTCACACCTTAAAAAAGGTAGTGAAAACGTTGGATACCAACCACCAATGAAGATTTGATGCTTCTTCCAAGGCAACAACACAAAGAATTCGGAGCAGACACAAGCCTGCCATCCAAGATCCGAGCTGTTATGCCAACAAACGGAGAGACGTGGTTCCCGGCCCTGACGAACAACAACTTCGACGACGAGCCAACACACCGCCGCCGGTCCGGGGAAACCAGGCTAGGTTTTTACCAGTTGTTGGACGCCCACGGCCGCTACAGCTTCAGCGACATATTTAAGTCATTATTTGTGTTTCGGTGGTAGGCGACATCTCTTCCACGGTGAGATATCTGTGATGACTTAATCTCGAGAATTTGCTTGCCTAGTCTTTGGAGATGCTCATACGTAACTCACAAATCTTAGTATATCATCAATAGGCATACAAATTTATAGTACATGACCAATGGCTCACCATCTAAGCACAATTTAATATGCGAACGCTGCAGGTTGATATGTGCCCATGTATATCGAGTTTGTGATAAGTGGTTGTCGAAGATAATCAGCTTTGGTTGAGTTTACAGACAAACCCTAAGCCATACACATCCTACTTTAGTTCATAGCTATCTAAGAGACTTGCTCCTAGTATAATTAAATAACACCTATATGGTACATGAAAATGACTTTTGATCATTTGAGAACCTGATATGGTACTACAACTGAGCTGCTAAGCATGTCTTACACACCTTTTTTCCTAATGAGTTCTTGGGCTTGTGAGAGAGGTCTCTCTGAGGTCCCTACTTCATTCACTATGGTTTCTAGTTAGGCTAGGTAGTTTTGTGATTATGTGATTGTTCGGATATCGAGTCAAAGACCTCAAGGTTATAGTGTCTCTCTCCCTATTGCTTGGTCAAATCCAACCTTAGTCAGGTAAAAAGGTAGTTACTTGTAGTTTTCTACAACAAATTATATATCCTTTGTTCTTAAAACTAATGTTGTTAACATTGGGCCTTCCCCTAGCCGATTCATATCAGTACATATCACTGACACTTGGGGACATCAATAAGTGGGAGCACATGAGAAGTAGATCGTGTTGGACAAGTCAAGATGGATGTTGACGGGAATAAAGACCAGTTTTGGTACACTCAGAAACCCGTCAACAGTCCTCGATAGAAGGAAGATAAGCATCACATGAGCATATTTATCACTAATAAAGTTCCACTTGTATTCTTAGCTTGTGAAATGCGGGAAAGCTGGAAACGGGACCGTGAGACCAAAACCCGGGTCTTCGACCGATTCCGGTCTCACCGGGATCTCGACCACCAAGCAGGGTCCCCGAACTCTACAGAGAACCCGATCCCGGATCCAAATGTACCACACATCAACATTCCATCTCGATTGGTACAATGGACCAAGGATCCACATGGAAGCAAGCAAGATATCAAGTGAACCCAACTTCGGACAAGACTACATGTGACAAGCCGGGACAAAGCACCAGGAAGCCGCCACGTGGACCGGGGTCCGGGGCCGAGGTCGGCCGACCCACCTTTGGTGGTAGGACACCTTGGCACGGGTCCCACCGCCACTGGACCTTCTAGAAGGCCGGTGGGACCCACAGTCGGCCCGGACCCAGGTCGGCCGACCTGCAGGTGGGCCCCACTTGGGGTCGGTTCGCTTCCACCGCCTTCCTGCATGACTCCCACGTGTCCTGCACCAAGAGCCGTCCATTCAAGTCGGTGGAAGGTCGGTTTGATCCAACGGCGCATGGCGGAGAGCACACGGATCGCTGACGTGGCGCTGGAGTAACCCCTACTCCACCTCCACTATAAATACCCCCCTAGTCTCTCATTGTAAAGTGTCCCCAAGTAGTTCACATTAGTGTTCTCAAGCTCAAGCTCTCTTGGGAGATCAAGAGTAGTGTAGTCTAGTCTAGAGTGGGAGTTAGAGTCGAGTCGAGCGAAGCTCGGGTCTCCGGAGTCGTCTTGGAGAATCGGTATAGCTCTTGTACCTTTACTTTCGAAATACTTTCCTTATATTAATATAGTCTTGCTTTACTTTACTAAGTCTTTACTTTGAGTACTTAACTTTCAGTATTTACTTAGTGCACTGCTATACTAGTGTAGTAGTGTTGCGTCTTAGTCTCGTTAGTGTAGAGTCTAAACTAGTTAGTGTCTAGATCCTTTGTGTGTGTTTCACTACCAACTGGGGCCGAGGTTACTTACGTGGTAGCCGGAGTCTTAAGACTAGATTAGGCGAGGTGCTTAGGCTAGTGCTTAATAGTGGATGCACCCTATCGATGATTGGTAATTCCATTCACTCTTGAGTGGTAAGTCCATTCACCGTCCAACGTACATTACGGCGGGCGGTTGTGACGAACGCAGCCTTCCGGTTATATCTCGTTTACGTTAGGGGTAGGGTGTAGGGCGCCCATTAAAGTCATAGGTCCATTTGGAATAGGAGTTAGTCCCTCGGGAGACGCTACCCTCCTATTTGTCGGCCCGATCTCCCCTATCACATCGATGGTCTAGGCATTAGTTTAGTTAAGTCGTTACACTAGTTAGATTAGAACACGAAGTATAGTTAGATATATAGGAGTCCTTACTCACTCGTTGTCCTCCCACCTAGCTAGCTACCTACTAGTTACCCTTAGTTATCACTCATAACAACACTCATACCCTTTATCAATATCAATAGCTTAGATTGAGTAGAACCACCACGGATTTCCATCACACATTTGCTAGAGAGTCTTAATCCGCTTCCCGTGAGCGAACTATAAATTCGACACCGGAGTACTCACCCGGTTGAAGTGCTACATCGGTACTCGTGCGCTGCGAGTTACCCCGTGGTTAGTCCTACGTTGTCACTAGAGTTTAGCTTGGCTTAGCATTCTTAGGTCATTGCTTAGGAAGAGGAATTGTGACACCCTCTCTCTCGGTAGTAGTTCGGCTTTGCAAGTAGGCTTAGCTACCATACGCTAGTCACATTTACTTAATTCTAGTGATTGCGCTAAGATCTCGCTAACAAGCATTTCTTGAGCCGTTCGGGGGGAACTAGATTCCTTACCCAAATCCGTACGCGTAATATTAACCAACAAGTATTTACGGCGCCGTTGCCGGGGAAGCGTCGTATTAATAATTTCTAGCAAATTGGAATCCGTGGTCTACTCTTAATTTAAGTATTCGGTAGTGTTAGGGGCTTACTCTTCACTTGTGATGTTTTTTTTGTTATTATCCTTTTCTAGACGGTGCATGAGCGGTTTCGGCCGCCATCGAACTACGTCGAAGACCACGAGAAGTTGCGAAGAGAGCTAGACGCAGTCTAGTCCCTCCTCGAAAATCATCTCGCAGAGCCGAACCGTCGAGCTCGAACCGTTCGTGGAAGGAAGTCCCACACGGTTGTTGAGGCAGTCATGGCTCAAAAGACCATCGCCGAGTTCTCGTTGCCGTCGGCCCGACTTTGTCGCTACGGGTCCGAACGTGAACTTGGGCGATGCGACTTTTGAACTCAAGCCCGCACTAATCAATATGGTGCAAGCAAATCGCCCGTGGAAAGCCACATGAGGATGCCAATGCCCACCTCTAACACTTTCTCGGAGGTGTGCAACACCTTCACGGTCAAGAACGTCACCGCAGATGCCGTTCGCCTTCGTCTTTTCCCATTCTCGTTGTTGGGAAAGGCGAAGCAATGGTTCTACAAGATAACAAGGCCGAGGTGACAACTTGGGACGGAGATGTGCCAACGCATTCCTCAAGAAGTTCTTTCCCGCGGGCAAGACCGGTGTCCCGCACGGGAAGATTTCAAGCTTCCAACAAAAGTCCGACGAGACGTTTCCCGAAGCATGGGAACGTCTCAATGAGTACATTCAAGCCCTGTCCCCATCACGGGATAGACGAATGGCTCATTATTCAAGGTTTCTACCATGGGCCGATTGGCGTAGCCGGAGTCACCTTGATGCTTCGCCGGAGGGGCATTCCCGCAACACAATGTCGGGATGCCAAGGAGCTCATCGAGAAGATGGTGGTCAACCAAGGATGGAACGAAGAGTGCCTTCAGCCCAAGAAGAGAGGTGTCCACGCCCTTAGCGAGGTGGACATGCTCTCTGCCAAGATGGACCTCCTGATGAAGAAGATAGAGGGATCGTCCTCTAACAAGGAAGTGGAGGCCATCCAGACTCCTGCCGCTATCTGTGCTGTGGGTACCGACCCATGGTGCGAGGTTTGCGGAGAGGAGGACCATTTGGGCAACAACTGCCCCATGACTCAGGAGGAGGTGAACTTCGTCAGCAACAACAACAACAACAACAACCACTTCAACAACGGGAATCGGCCCCAACAACAGCAATGGAGTTCACGCCCCTTCTACCAAGGCCAAGGTATGGGTTACAATAATAATTCAGGTAATACTTACCATAATAATTCTGGTAATTCTTTCAATAACCAACCTTCCTTGAAAGAACTTGTCTTTGGTCAAATTAAAATTAATGATGGTCTTAATAAAAGAATGATGGCTAATGACAAGATATTAGAAAGTCTTAGTGAGAAAATGGATAGCTTTAACTCTGCTATGAAGAATCAATTGAGCTTTAATAAAATGTTAGAAAACCAGTTAGCTCAATTAGCAGCAGCTGTCCCCACTTATGAGCAAGGTAAGATTCCGGCAAAGTCTGAGGACCCTATTGAGGGCGTCAGGTTAGTAACTACGAAGTTCGGTAAGCCTCATTCTCGTTCTGTTCGGGTAACGATGGATTCACCGTTTGTCCCGAAGAAGGGAGACCCTGGCCTGCCGACTATCACTTGCCAGATCGGACCGTAGATCTTCGACAATGCTTTCTGTGACCTTGGATCCGGTGTCAACATCATGTCCAAGGTAACCTATGATAATCTGTTAGGGAGCCCATTGCACCCTACATATGTGCGTTTGCAGATGGCGGACCAAACCATCCGGTTTCCTGAGGGGTTGGCACGGGATATCTTACTCAGAGTTCAAGATGAGTATATCCCTGTCGATTTCCTGGTACTAGATATGGGAGCCAACGTCGAAGTACCGCTCATCCTGGGACGACCGTTCCTGAGCACGGTGGACGCCACTATCTACGTGCAACATGGCGAGATGTACATGTCAGTCCAAGGACGGTATGTGAAAGTGCCTTTCAATGGTTTTAAAGCTAACATGCAGGCACAAGCACCCCAGAAGCCGCGTCGCCAACACCGCCGATGGAAGAACACTAAGACCGCTAAGGCGGTCAAGAAGGCCGAAGCGAAAGAAGAACCCGCCGAACCAAAAGCCGAAGTCCAGCAAGAATGGCGGAAGAAGGAGACACCCTCACGGTCCCCATCTCTGGGACCGACTGAGGTGTCCACTGAATAAACCCGAAAGGAGAGGTCCTGCTCTATGGACCTAAAACACGGAGCCCTCCGTGACCTGTATATCGTAGTTATCTCATGTTTATTTTCATGCATTTCAATTCTGCATTTTCCCTTTCCAATTGCATGTTTACTTTTACAATTGCACTTTTTATTTTCAATAAAATGAAGTTAGAGATAGGTAATAAAACTTGAGAAGAGTGTTTAGAGAAAAGTTGAGCTGGTGGGGCCACCAAGGCATGGTCGACCGACCTGTCCTTTGGGGTCCACCACCTCTCTCTTCACTCTGGCTAGAAGCAAGGATCCAAGGAAGTGCACTGGGTGCCCTGGTGCTCACAAGCCCAGGTCGACCAACCTGGACCTGGTCCCACCAGGCATCCAGCTGCCACCCACTGCTGACACACTTGGATCCTATGCCCATCCCACTAGCCAGAATTTGAAGAGAGATGGTCCAATGCTCATGACTTTAGCTTAGGATGCTACTTTAAGCATGAGAATGCTTTGGGGAACATCCCAACACTAAAGCAAGCATAGGGAACAGCAATGCATGCTAGGGGACAACCTTTATTCTTGTCTCCACTTTTGCCCTTTTTCCTTTTCTCTTTCACCAAACACTAGACATAGGAATCCGAATCAACCAGAAGGAATCTAGGACCAGGACCACCACTACCCTTATCAGACAACCAGACAAAACATGTCCAAAGTAGTGGGGGGCAAAATCCTTGGTCGGCCGACCAAGGTTTGGTCCCCTTTTTCAGACTTTTTGCAAGCATGAGGCAAGATTCCTTGTCTAAAGTGGAACCCGAGAGCACATGGCCCAAGAGGGTGGTCGGCCGACCTGCCCTTTGGCTGGGTTGGCCTTGCCCTTTCAACCCTATAAATACCACCCCAAGGTGAGCTCAATCCCACACCAGAACCAGCAGAATCATCTCGAGCTCACTTGGCCTTCTCTTCTCTCTTAGTGTTTCAAGCCTTCTCAAGTTTAGTGTAGGAGTAGTCATAAACCCAAAAAAAAACCAAAAATATTTCCCTTTTCTCTCTAAGTAGTGTAGTAGAAAAGCTTGGTCTTGTTTGCCCACTAGCTTAGTTAGGATGAAGAACCCCTTCCGAAAGTTTAGCAAGAAGAAGGGCGAAGGCTCGTCCTCGAGCTCTCGCCAATCCGAAGGTAGGAGTCATGAGAGGGAGGAGGAAGAACAAGTGCACCAACTTGTTCCCGCCATCATGCCCGGCAGGATGATGGGGCCTATTAGCAACCTCATGGTCACCCATGAGGAGTTAGGAAAGCTCTATACTCTTCGCACTTGCGGTTTCCAAGACTCCGCCGTCCTCGACCAAGAACTCCTCGACAAAACAGTATGAGCATCGACTTTGCTATAGTTTTCAATACTATTGGTTGGTCCTCATTTTGGCAAGTTCCCGAACGTGGCATAGAGTTACTCACCCAAGAATTTCTTTGCTCACTTAAGTCAAATGCTTTGGGTGTTAACTTTCGCATGTTTAATAATGACTACGACCTGTCTTGGAATGAGTTGAGTGTTGGTCTAGGCTTTGATCATGATTGCATACTAGATGAAGAGGTTGCGTTAGCAAATTTTAACTTTGCTGTCTTTTGGAAATCAATTGCTTTGCCAATCGATGGTCCAATCCTAAACCTAAGCAAATTCATAATCCAACTTTAAGGTTTATGTTCTATTGGATCGCAATCACTTTGTTTCCTAGGGCTGATTTATCGAGAGATAGGTCTTAAAGAGATGCAACTCATGTATGTCATGGTTAATAAAATCAAGTTTGCCCCTATCAAAATGCTAGTACACTTTCGGGAGAACTCGTGGTTCAAGAAACACCCATAGGTTTTACTTCATTCATGACTAGAATTGCTGAATCTTTGGGTGTGCTTGAGGGGAATGTTTATGAGTTTATGCCTAAGGAGAGACCAATTATTCGTGAAGAAACGTTTATACGTGCTGGTCTAATTAAAAGAGGACCAAGAGGTACGCTTAAGAAGACATATGGGACTAATGCAGTCGAGATTCCTCTCCCTAATGAGGGACTTTGGCTGTATAATGTCTCAACACTAACCCTGGACAGAAGGGGAAGACCTTGTCCTGCTGCAGGGACGGACAGAATGACGAGAGCACAAGCCCGTGCTGCTCAGGAGCAAGCTGGTCCCTCTCATGCTGTACCCGATGAAGAAGAGGAGGTGAGCTCTTCCCACATGGAAGCACCTCCTCATTCCAGGACACCTTCCTGGGCACATACCCCTCGCCCCCGCAGAGGGAGGCGTCAGCCACCGACCGAGATCGAAGCACTCACCCAGGAAGTAGAGAACCTCCACATCGAGAATCAAGCCACGTTGCAGCTCATGCAACAGAACTTGGAGATGGTCCAAGGTGTCATCACGGAGGACGAGTACCGCTGGGACCAGTGGAACGCATGGTTCTCACAACAGTGAGCAAGAGACAAGCTTGGGGGAGATCCTCTCCCCCACTAAGGTAAGTTCATCTAAGGTATGTTTCTAATCCTTCTCATTTAATTCTTGTCTTATTGCATTTTAGTTATTGTTTTCTTGCATTTAAAAAAAAATCTAAAAATTTAAAAATCCAAAAATATTTATTTGCTTTATTTCCCTTTTTGTATATATGCTTCATGTGTGCCGGTCTTTCTATGGAAATGATGATGAAATTGCTAGTTAATGTTTCTCTAGTGCTTGTTTACAACTTAGCACTTCTCTAAGTCTAGATTATTTGGCACCTTTAACCACCTTGAACTTGATCACTTAGTGGGTTGCAAGTGCTAATACAAAGTCTAAGTTGTTGTGAGATATGAGATAGTTAAGATAGGAGTTCTACTCTATTGTTCTAAGCACGCATGATTGCCGAGATTTCCTTTTAAAATGAATGAAAAACTTAATTGTTCCTCAATGGTGTTGAAATACCTACCACGGCCATACATATACCTTGATATATCATAAGCCTTCTACATAAGCTACTTGCTTGCATTGAGTTTGGTTAAGACTTGTAGAACCTTTGCTAGAGGTTTGTCGTGTCCCTAAGATCAAGATCCACACATCACCAAATATGCTGCTTCTAATCCGAAGGTACGCAACCATGCTGCTCCTACTTTGGGAGTACGCATCTTACTACCATCATTTATGCTACTCCTACCCTGGGAGTATGCATCTCACCATCCATCATTTATGCTACTCCTACCCTGGGGGTACGCATCTCACTATCATAATTATGCTACTCCTACACCGGGAGCACGCATTATCATCCATACCACCATTCTTGTCTTGCTTCTACACCGAAAGTACGCACCTTCACCATTTTATCCCATGAGTTGCTCCATGCTCCACGGTTAGAGATTCTCTCTCGTTATCATTTGTAGGTGAGACACATCTCATAAAGGCTAGGCATCTATTGAAAAAAAAAAGAGAAAGAGAGAGATGAAAAAAAGAAGAAGAGAAGAGCTAGCCTTGTCTCAATAGAAGTAGAAAGAGAGATAGCATAAAATAAAGGAGCAACCTCATCCACCATACATCCACTTCCCCTCATTACTTTATCATCCATCACATTCATCTATTCCATCTTACATCTTGATCTAAGGGTATGATAAGACTCTGTTTGTGGTCCAAGACTTCATTCTTCTTAACTAAGACAACATATGCCTTGCAAGTACGCTATTCCTTGACATACCTACTCAAGCTCCATATAAAGCCTTATTAGAGATAGGATGTCTTTGAAAGGCAAACACATTATGTGCCTTAGTGAGGATTTATACACCACTTGAGTGACTTGAGAGAAACCATTTGAGGAACATTAAGACTTCTTTGGAAAAACTTATCAAAAACCTCGGCATGAAACTTGCTAAAAGAATGAGAAAGGAAGATGCTCTAGTCAAAAAGCGTTCGTCTTTCAACATCCCAAGACCGAGTTAATGCCATAAGCCCCATGGGTTCTAGAGTAATATGGGTGTGTTAACATTGCTAAATTTTCCATTCAAGGAGAAGTTCTTTGTTGTGCACTTAGTACTATTGAGATGTTGACTTAGTAATAATACCCGATCCAATCGAACCAAGTTTTAATCGTTTGCTCGGGACGAGCAAAGGTTAAGCTTGGGGGATCTTGTTGACGGGAATAAAGACCAGTTTTGGTACACTCGAAACCCGTCAACGAGTCCTCGATAGAAGGAAGATAAGCATCACATGAGCATATTTATCACTAATAAAGTTCCACTTGTATTCTTAGCTTGTGAAATGCGGGAAAGCCGGAAACGGGACCCGTGAGACCAAAACCCAGGTCTTCGACCCGATTCGGTCTCACCAAGATCCGACCACCAAGCGGGGTCCCCGAACTCTACAGAGAACCCGATCCCGGATCCAAATGTACCACACATCAACATTCCATCTCGATTGGTACAATGGACCAAGGATCCACATGGAAGCAAGCAAGATATCAAGTGAACCCAACTTCGGACAAGACTACATGTGACAAGCCGGGACAAAGCACCGGGGAAGCCGCCACGTGGACCGGGGTCCAGGGCCAGGTCGGCCGACCCACCTTTGGTGGCAGGACACCTTGGCACTGGTCCCACTGCCACCTGGACCTTCTAGAAGGCCAGTGGGACCCACAGGTCAGCCAGACCCAGGTCGGCCGACCTGCAGGTGGGCCCCACTTGGGGTCGGTTCGCTTCCACCGCCTTCCTGCATGACTCCCACGTGTCCTGCACCAAGAGCCGTCCATTCAAGTCGGTGGAAGGTCGGTTTGATCCAACGGCGCATGGCGGAGAGCACACGGATCGCTGACGTGGCGCTGGAGTAACCCCTACTCCACCTCCACTATAAATACCCCCCTAGTCTCTCATTGTAAAGTGTCCCCAAGTAGTTCACATTAGTGTTCTCAAGCTCAAGCTCTCTTGGGAGATCAAGAGTAGTGTAGTCTAGTCTAGAGTGGGAGTTAGAGTCGAGTCGAGCGAAGCTTGGGTCTCCGGAGTCGTCTTCCGGAGAATCGGTATAGCTCTTGTACCTTTACTTTCGAAGTACTTTCCTTATATTAATATAGTCTTGCTTTACTTTACTAAGTCTTTACTTTGAGTACTTTACTTTCGTATTTACTTAGTGCATCGCTATACTAGTGTAGTAGTGTTGTGTCTTAGTCTCGTTAGTGTAGAGTCTAAACTAGTTAGTGTCTAGATCCTTTGTGTGTGTTTCACTACCAACTGGGGCCGAGGTTACTTACATGGTAGCCGGAGTCTTAAGACTAGATTAGGCGAGATGCTTAATAGTGGATGCACCCTATCGATGGTTGGTAATTCCATTCACTCTTGAGTGGTAAGTCCATTCACTGTCCAACGTATTACGGGGCGGTTGTGACAACGCAGCCTTCCCGGTTATATCTCGTTTACGTTAGGGGTAGGGTGTAGGGCGCCCATTAAAGTCATAGGTCCGCTGGAATAGGAGTTAGTCCCTCGGGAGACGCTACCCTCCTATTTGTCGGCCCGATCTCCCCTATCACATCGATGGTCTAGGCATTAGTTTAGTTAAGTCGTTACACTAGTTAGATTAGAACACGAAGTATAGTTAGATATATAGGAGTCCTTACTCACTCGTTGTCCTCCCACCTAGCTAGCTACCTACTAGTTACCCTTAGTTATCACTCATAACAACACTCATACCCTTTATCAATATCAATAGCTTAGATTGAGTAGAACCACCACGGATTTCCATCACACATTTGCTAGAGAGTCTTAATCCGCTCCCGTGAGCGAACTATAAATTCGACACCGGAGTACTCACCCGGTTGAAGTGCTACATCGGTACTGTGCGCTGCGTAGTTACCCCGTGGTTAGTCCTACGTTGTCACTAGAGTTTAGCTTGGCTTAGCATTCTTAGGTCATTCTTCGGAAGAGGAATTGTGACACCCTCTCGGTAGTAGTTCGGCTTTGCGGTAGGCTTAGCTACCATACGCTAGTCACATTTACTTAATTCTAGTGATTGCGCTAAGATCTGCTAACAAGCATTTCTTGAGCCGTTGCCGGGGAACTAGATTCCTTACCCAAATCCGGTACAGCGTAATATTAACCAACAATGGGGTTTCACCATGTCAAGTAGAGGCGCCCGAAGACTTCATGATTAGGCATTCAAAGACAATGGTGACACATGCCGAGATCGTAGAGGAGGTGTTTCTTACGTTTGGGCTTCAAAACCCGCTTTGAGTTTTGGCGTGGATGGGAGGCGCCATGTCGTGTCATCGTGAAACTTGCATTGTGTTGAAGTGAAGAAAATTCATGAAGAGCCCATGGCTATCGAATGGACAAATATTGAGTTGGACCATTTGACCCTAGATTAAGTGGTATAGCTAAAACATCTAAGAGTGTGTTGTGAATGTGTAATAGCTCTATAAATAAGATAGAGGCTACCCTCAAACCAATTAGGTGTCCTCTTATCATCTTCAGGTTCTCCTAGTCTGTAGTTGCCTAAGTCGACTGCTATTGAGATCCATAGTTTAGGTGATTGACACACTATCTATGTTTCGTTTTATGCAAATCTTTCCTCTGTAAGAATTAGACCTGGTTGGGCTTTAGCAATAAACAAAATACATCCTCAAAATTCTATATCTATGTTCTAAGATTGTTTTAATTTGTTTTTCCTTCACCTTTCTCTCCATCTTCATTGCTTCATGGGATTTTGAGAATATAAATTTTTGGGTGTGATTTGAGTGGAATGTGTGCAAGGAACATGATGGACTTTCTTGCCAAATGAATAGACATCCCTCGAGAGGACAAAGATAGATTCTTAGCAACTTTGAAGAATAAGTCTTATCTAGATAATTCTATATTTGATCATGTTTTATTCAAATGTTTGATTGCAAAGTAATTTCTTAGTGCTAAGGTTGTATTTCAAAAAGTAGATGAATCTTCTTGGAAAAAGATGATAAACTATTGCCAGCCTTCATTCAAGATGTGGGTGGTCGATAAACATTTTGTGCAGACTGTCTCATGTTATATGCAGAAGAGAAATAATAACTACATCAAAACATTACAAAGTTGAAGTCTCCTATTAGTCTAACTATTGATTTGTGGTCACCTAACCAAAATTTAGGATATCTTGGAGTTATAGCTCATTATATTGATGAAGAGTTTATGAAGTCTCCTATTAGTCTAACTATTGATTTGTGGTCACCTAACCAAAATTTAGGATATCTTGGAGTTATAGCTCATTATATTGATGAAGAGTTTAGCTCTATAAGAAGATTATTGTATTCAAGCAGATCTCTTTCCCTCATAACTCATTTTTTGTGCAAGATGTCATGGTCAAGCAAGATTGTAAACTATTCAAAATGCAGTTAAAAGGGTAAGGGATATTATCAAGGTTGTCACATCTACACCTTCATGATTACAAACATTCAACTCAGTATATACATTTAATGCCTATCTATCCTATCTATACTTGTGAGATCGACTGAGATCTTTAATGTTCTAATGTGGTGGACTAGTGACTAGAACTCTAGGAGCAAGAACAGCCGAAGAGGCAATGCAGAAACAAAGTCGAGCAGTCGTTGAGTAATCAAGCATACTTAGATATTGGATCGATTGTCGATGTGTGCATCTATTAATCTTCCACCCCGGACTTGTCAAAAATTTGTCAAAAAAAAAAGATTAAAAAAGAAAAGTTGCAAAAAAGAAGAAGAAAAAGAGTTGAGGAAAGTTGAAAGATCAGTTTGTTTATGTGCACAAGTTCTAAATTTTATATTAAGTTGCACAATCAGTTTGTTATCTATCCTTTGGTGCAAAATTTTGCTTAGGTTTCATTGCAACACTTGCATCCTCAGCATACCCCCTGTTTGCATCAAATCCGAAATTATCTTTGCGTGTGTGTTTGATCCATTTACATCACTCATATCTTGTGGTCAGCACTAGGCATTGAACTTATATTTTGGACTATGATTTAACTTTACAATATCGAGAATTCAGATTGCATTCCTTGTGAATTATATCCCCACCAAGCTCCACAAATAACCCACCGTCATAGGAACGTTGATCTTGCATTCTCTCAACCATCATTCTCAAGTTACCACCTCTCATTGGCCCTCTGTAATCTGCAGGAATACACACGAGCTTCGGTTGGTAAGAGAGGTGAGGTTGTGAGATTCCATATATATTTCCTATTCCATATATTCCACATATATTTGTTGCAAGCCATCACTAACTTGACAGGAACATGGGTTCCAACGGTGAGATTGATAATTGTGTTACCATTGCACAATTCAATGAGATGAAGGAAAGCATGGAGACACTAATAGCCAATGTTCAAGCACTTATGAATCGGTTGTCAGAGCCTCCTCCTGAAGATGCAAATGCAAGTCACCATGGATAAGAAGATGAAGAAACTGAAGGAGAAGCTGTTGCTCGCCTTGCAAGAGAACAATGAAGAAGACAGAGAGATTGTATTGTTGCAAATGCAAGAAGACCTCCACCTCCAGGTCGTGGAAATGGTGGTAGAGGTGCTGATCATGGAAAAGAACATGGACTTGAAGAAAGTGGGACTGACGAAGAGGATGAAGAAGAAGAGGTAGAACAGCCACATCATGATGATCGTCGTCACCGAGGAAATCATGGGCGAAATCGGCCCAATGAAGAGAGGTTTGGCAATTTAAAATTCATGATGCTCAAGTTTGAAGGATGATCTGATCCGGAAGTATATCTTACATGGGAGTTGAAGGTGGATAAAATCTTTCACTTACATAATTATTCTTAGCGAAAGAAGGTTGCCATGGCGGCTCTTGAGTTTGATGGCTATGCTCTAATCTAGTGGGAGCAAATGCTGAATGAAAGTGAAGAAGCTAGCCAAGGTGATGTGCGAACGTGGGCTGAAATGAAGAGAGAAATGAGGGCAAGATTTGTCCCTAAACACTACCACCGCGATCTTTTTGACAAGCTGTAGAATTTGAAGCAAGGAAGCCTCAGTGTTGATGAATATTATAAAGAGATGGAGAAGGCGATGATTAGAGCCAATGTTTATGAACATGAAGAGCAATAAATTGCACGTTTTATGTCAGGGCTGCACCGCAACATTCAGCGTATTGTTGAATTTTAGCAGTACCGTAATCTTATTGAATTGGTGCATCAAGCTAGCAAAGCTGAACGTTAATTGCAGCAGGATATGAAGTCCAATAGAGGAGTATCTTTCAGCACAAAGAGTGCAGCAAGTGGAAGCAAATTCACACCAAGAGGTAGTGGAAACAGAGGTACATTTTCCAACTCAAGTGGTGGTGTACACTCTAGCAATTTTGGTGCTTCCCGTGGGAAAGAGTTGGCTGCTCCAAATGAGAGGAAAAATATAGCAAACACACCATCTACTTCAGTGGGTTCTTCCACCAAGAGCAGTGGAATTCAATGCTTCAAATGTGATGGTCGTGGTCATGTTGCAAGAGAGTGTCCAAACAACTGGACCATTATTGTGAATGATCAAAGAGAGTATGAATCTGCTAGCGAAGAAGAAGAAGATAGTGAAGAGGAGAATAATCTTGAGAAGGATATCTGTGAATTTGAATCTGGAGCTGCTCTTGTTGTAACTCAAATTTTGAGTGTGCAAATGAGTGATGCTGAAAATAGACAGTGGCATAATCTTTTTCAAACTAGAGCTAAAGTGCAAGATAAAGTTGTCAAGGTGATCATTGATGGTGGAAGTTGCCACAATCTTGCTAGCAAAGAAATGGTTGAAATGCTTGGTTTGAAGCTATTGAAACATCCTCGTCCCTATCATGTGCAATGGCTTAATAATTCAGGTTCCATTAAGATTGCACGAGAGAGTGAAAGTTCCTTTCAAGATTGGTGAATATATTGACACCGTGGAGTGTGATGTGGCACCCATAATAGTGTGTCTCATGTTGTTGGGAAGACCATGGCAATATGATCGGTCATCTCTACATTGTGGTAGAACCAATCAATACACCATCAATTGGAAGGGCAAGGAGTTGATTCTTAAACCTATGACACCGTAGCAAATTCTAGCTGAGCAATTGCAAAAGAGCTCTGAAGTGAGGAATGAGAGTGCAAAAGGAGAGAAAAATAATTTGAGTGCCCTCCACAAATCGGTAAGTGAGAGCCACAAGTCAAATATAAGAGAAAACAAGAAAAGAGAGGGAGAGAACTTAGTTATGATAGCCACCAAATCTGAAATGAGAGAAGTGAGGAAAAACCCGGATCAAATTTTGATCATCCTTGTGTGCAAGGACACATTGCTTTCAGCTAACGACTTAACCTCTGTTCCTAGTGTTGTTCCACGTGTTTTGCAAGAATATGAAGATGTTTTTCCGGAGGAAACACCGCTAGACTTCCTCCTTTGCGTGGCATAGAATATCAAATTGATCTGATCCCTAGAGCTACACTTCCAAACCGTTCAGCATACCGCACCAACCCAGAAGAAACTAAGGAAATTCAAAGGCAAGTACGGGCACTTTTAGATAAAGGTTATGTGCGTGAAAGTTTAAGTCCTTGTGATGTCCCTATGATTTTGGTGCCAAAGAAAGATGGTTCATGGAGGATGCGTGTAGATTGTAGAGCCATAAATAACATCACTGTTCGCTATTGTCATCATATTCCTAGGTTAGATGATATGCTAGATGAATTGAGTGGATCCATGATATTTTCTAAAATTGATTTGAGAAGTGGTTATCATCAAATTGGAATGAAAATTGGAGACGAATGGAAAATTGCTTTTAAAACAAAGTTTGGGATGTATGAATGGTTAGTTATGCCATTTGGTTTGACTAATGCACCTAGTACATTCATGAAAATTTGTTGTTGTTTACTTTGATGATATACTAATTTACAACAAGACATTGGAGGAACATGTTGCTCACATTCAGCAAGTTTTGGATGTGCTCAGGAAAGAACAATTATTTGCTAACCTTGAGAAGTGCACATATTGTACAGATCAGGTTGTGTTTCTTGGTTTTGTTGTTTCGGGTTCAGGAATTCAGATTGATGAATCAAAGGTGAAAGCAATAAAGGATTGGCCAACTCCTGAAAATGTAATCCAGGTGAGAAGTTTTCATGGACTTGCTGGTTTTTAAGGAGATTTATCAGAGATTTCAGCACCATAGCTGCACCATTGAATGAGTTGACAAAGAAAGGTGTTGCCTTCCAATGGGGAGAACCGTAAGAGAAAGCTTTCCAAGAACTGAAGAAAAGATTGTCCAAAGCCCCCTTGCTTGTGTTGCTTGATTTCACTAAATCCTTTGAGGTTTAATGTGATGCGGTGGGATTGGTATTGGAGGCGTTCTAATGCAAAATGGACAGCCCATTGCATATTTCGGTGAGAAGTTGGGAGGAGCAAAACTGAACTACTCGGTGTATGACAAAGAGTTGTATTCTTTGGTAAGAGCATTGAAACTTGGCAACATTATTTGTGGCCAAAAGAATTTGTTATTCATTCAGATCATGAGGCTTTGAAGTATTTAAAAGGGCAAGCAAAACTGAACCGTGGACATGCAAAATGGGTTGAATTCATTGAAATTTTTCCATATGTTGTAAAATACAAGAAAGGTAAGGAAAACATTGTTGCTAATGCTTTATCACATAAAAATGTTTTGCTAAATCAACTTGAAGTAAAAGTGCTTGGAATTGAAAGCATAAAAGAATTATACCCTGCTGATCATGACTTTTCAGAACCATATGCAAAATGTACAGCTAGAAAAGGATGGGAAAAATATCATATACATGATGGATTTTTGTCTAGAGCTAACAAATTGTTTGTTCCGCATTGCTCTGTTAGACTCTTGTTGTTACAGAAAACACATGCAGGTGGTCTGATGGGTCACTTTGGATGGAGAAAGACTTATGAGATGCTAGCTGGTCACTTCTATTGGCCTTAGACTTATGAGATGCTAGCTGGTCACTTCTATTGGCCTTAGATGAGAAAAGACGTTCAATGACTTGTGCCAAGATGTGTCATCTGTCACAAAGCTAAGTCAAAACCGACCATCATGGATTATATACGCCCTTACATGTTCCTAGTTCTCCTTGGGAAGACAATAGCATGGATTTTGTTTTGGGATTACCTAGGACAAAGAGGGGGAGGGATTCAATTTTTGTTGTTGTTGATCGAATTCTCTAAAATGGCACATTTTATACCTAGTCATAAAAGCGATGATACTTCCCACATAGCCTCTCTATTTTTCAGTGAAATTGTGAGGTTGCATGGCATGCCTAAGATGATTGTTTCAGATCGGGACACCAGGTTTTTGAGCTAATTTTGGAAGACATTGTGTGGGCAAAGCTCGGTACAAGGCTGCTATTTTTCACAACTTGCCACCCTCAAACGGATGGCAAACTGAAGTTGTGAATAGAACACTTTCCATGCTGCTGCGAGCCTTGATAAAGAAGAATCTAAAGGAATAGGAAGAGTGCTTGCCACACATGGAATTCGCTTACAATAGGGTAGTTGAAAGCTCCAGTTTGGTTTTGGTAATTAATGACACTCAACGTTGCTAATGCTTTGCTCTAAGTGTGGTTAGACACATAGCAACGTGACGGTGGATGATGGAGCATGGCGACACTTAGCGAGTGTGACCACATTTAGGATCGATAACCGACTATCAAGAGGGGTTTCCTCGGTTCATTCGCGGTCCTAAGTGCCTCTAGTTGCAACTTTGCGTGATGCATGAGAGACTAACTAGAGGGCTAACTCTTGCCGACGTGGTCGTGCTTGTACTACTAACTCCGGTGCTTGAGACAAGGTCTACACTTGGTGGAGTTGGTACTCAAGGCAAGAGGATGGACTCGAAGCAAAGACGGCGTGAAGAAACGGCGAAGACGGCACCTCTGCACAGCACCGGACGCGGCTGTTGGCCGGCGCCGGACGCACAGAGGGCGACGGACGCACTCCAGAAACTTCTCTGGCGTGCGGCTCCGTCGGACTCTGGCGCCGGACGCCGGGTCGCGAGTGACGGACGCGGAGTGGCTGCGTCCGGCGTGCTCGAGCGCTGCGCGGGCAGGGCGTGCTCCACTCCGACGGACGCGGCCGGCGGTGTTGCGCAGGACACGGTACGGCGTGGTTCCGGCGTCCGGCGTTCCTCGGCATGACGCGTGGCTCGGGTGAGGCGCTGGCTGTGCTGGCGTGGCTCGACAACAGTGCCGGACGCGGCCGGTGTGCCACGCCGGACGCTGAGGCGGCCCGCAGGACGCAGTCCAGAAACTCTTCTGGCGCGTTGGGCCGGCGGACGCCGCGTCGGACGCACGTTGTGTGCAGCGCCGGACGCGCGGGCGGACGCTGAGCTGGTGGCGCGTTTGAATGGCAACGGTCGGCGCGCGGCTGAGGGAGCAGGCGCCGGACGCGTCCGGCGGTCGCGTAGGACGCGTCCGGCGCAGTGTTTCTGGCGCCCCCGAGGACCAACGGCTCTATTTCGACTTGGGGTCTATAAATATGAGGTTGGCCGGTTGGGAGACTCTCTCTTGCCCATTCTAACACACTTGAGCATACTTTGAGCTAGAGACACACCTCCCCACTCATCTCTTGGATAGGTTGTGTTGTTCTAGGCCGAAAGCCTAGAACCTCGAATTCAAAATACAACGAGAGACACGAGAATAACACACGATGATGGGAAACCAAATGTATTACTCCAGAATCCGTACCCTTACACGGTTGCCGTCCGGGCATATTTATAGCCGCCCGTGGGCATTTACAAGACGGTTTTGCCCTTAGGGTTTGCCTTCTAAAGCCCCATGCAGCTGCTGGCAAAGGGCTAAACAGTCAAGCTTGCGGCACTAAGCCCCGTCTCCGGGTGGCCGACCGCCTAAGCCCCACTTGTCATCGACGGTTGCGCTCGCTTTCTACGGTGTTGCTCTTCTTGGGGCCGTGGATCGCCAACTCTGCGCATGACCAAAACAGAGACATTAGGACGCCCCGAATCTGGTGATTCGGCGGACAGATTCGGCGCACCCGCCGAATCCCGCCTGGGCGCGCGCACGCCAATGTCCCGGCGGCGCGCGGGACGAGGTTTTCGCCGAGTTTGGTTGGCGGTTCGGGACACACGCCGAATCCCGTGGGCCTTTTGGCTTGCGCCAGGTGCCTAGGCTTTGGCTATCCCCCAACAGTAGCCCCTCGGCGGCTGTCGAATCCCGGCTGCCGCAGGATTCGGCAGGGGCCGACAAGGACTAGGATGTCGAATGGACTGGGGTGCCGAAAGGCCCCCGGTTGCGCCGTTTCGCGCAAGGCGAATGAGCTGCCTTAAATTTGGCGTCCGGGCTGAATTGCCCAACGCCGTCCCTGATTTGCACACGGGAAGTCTGTCCTTAGGTTTAAAGTGTGCAAATGGTTTCTTTTTGAATGGCGTGAACCGTCGCCTCGGGATGCGCAACCGACGCGACGTTTCGTCGCGTAACGGCCCGCGCTCCCTCGCCTATAACAGGACCCCCCCGGCGGCCGGCGTCATTTTCATGCCTCCCCTCTGTCTCGCGCGTGTGAAAGATCTCGGTGAGAGCATTCGGCGAGGACGGCGAAAGGCATTCGGCAGCTACTGCGAATTCGGTGAGTTTTTTCTTTCGCACCTTTTGGTACATTCGCAGCTTACCGGGGTTCGGGGGATTTCTTGTTTTGCTTCGGCAGGTGCTGCGAAAAGCATCTTACAATTCCCTTTCTTGTTTTACTCTATAGTTTTGGTGAGATCTCCGCACGCTCGCTCCCGCTGACCTCTAACATGGCGAGTTCGTCGGCAACCGATAGCCAGAACCCTAGCCTCATGGACCCTGGCCATGGCACCGAATCTGGCGACCCTAGTGGAGCTGGAACTAGATCCGGCGGCTCTGCCGAAACTGGCTCAGAGTCGTCGACCGAATCCTTCTCGGCCCCCGATCCCCGTGCTGTCATCGCAGCCGGGAAACGAGTTGTGCCCTTGCGCACGGTTGCGCCCGTTGTGATTGAGGACGATTCGGAGTCGGAATCGGAAGGGGAGAATGATATGGATGAGGACGTCGAATGTTTTGAGGCTGGGGAGCTAGACACCCTTAGCGTAGCCCCTCAGCAACGAGCCGGACTTGCCGACGCTGATTCAGGCCCTGCCGCGAAACGCGTCGAGCTGGTGGGGTGGTCTTGTCTGCTGGGAGAATCGGACGTTGACGACGCGAGACTTGACAGCTATGTGAGGGACGGATACCTAATGGTTGCCGAGAAAGCCAAATGCCGTGCGCCCCCGAAAGGAGAGAAATACCCGGATCCCCGAGACCATGAAGCATTGGTGTTTCGGGACTATTTTAGAGCCGGCCTTCACTTTCCTTTGGAGGAGGAGTTTATGGTTTCGGTTCTCGATCGGTTCAAACTACAGCTTCACCAGCTGACCCCGAATGCCATCTGAAGACTTAGCGTTTATGCGATGTGCATGAAGATGATGGGGAGCACCCTGAGCGTTCCTGTGTTCATGGAGCTTTACGAATCACACCGTCACGGGAAGTATACATCCGACAAGGACTACCGAATGGAGATTAGGTCCTTCAATTTCATCCCCGCAAAGAAGAAAGCTGGCGAATGCCTGGTCCCTTACTTCAAAAGCAAGTGGGATAACTGGAAGAAACACTGGTTCTACATCCGCGTCTGCGATGATTCGGCGGTGGCCGAGGCGAAACGGAGGGGACTGCCAAAAGCGCATGGGTTGGTTTCGCTGATGACTCCCATGGGCGGGCTCACCCAAGGCGAACTCCGTGCTGGGGATGAGGTGGACGGTGATGCTGCCAAAACCTATCGGCTGACTGCGAATCATCAGATCAGCCGTGACTTGGTGGAAGAAATGCTATCTTTGGGGCAGTGGCCACTTTGCCAAGACATGAGCTTCTCTTGCTTTTCTGGCGCGAAAGGCTACAAGGGTCCGGCGCTGGTGCTGAAACGACCGACCGGGTTTTCCACGGATTCGGCGTTCTTGGCGGATATTGAGCGCCGAGCCAACCAGATATGCGATCGATATGGCAACAAGGAGCATGAGGCGAAACTACGCAAACTTGGTCAAAAAGGCCGCTTGAACCGGGTGTGGGAATCGATGAGTCTTGAGTACCCCGATCGTCCCGCACCCGTGAAGAGAACTGTTTCGGCGGGCGAGCCGAATGCTGGTGCCGGCCCGTCCGCAGTTGCTCCTGCATCAGGCGCGGCCGGAGTTGGCCGTGGGCGCGGGCGTGGGCTTGCTGGCGTCCGAGGTACCGGTCGTCATTCGGCGTCTACCCGGAGCACCGCCCAAGCCAAAAACCGCGCTCGAAAAGAGAGGGCCCAACCGGCGCCACCTACCGAAGCTGGAGACATTCAGGTGGGTCGCCGAATGGCTAAGCGCGTCTGGCCTAAGCCGCTGAAACGAAGCCGCCTCCCAGCACTTCAAGTTGCCGAATCCTCCGAGGGATTGGCCGGGCACACGGTACCGAAACCGCGCACGGCAGCTAACTTTGCTTTCCTTTTTTATGTCTTGACTCTATGGGTTTTTTGTTTCAGCTTTCGCATTAGCCGAATTTAGCTCTAACTTGTGCCCTTATTCTCACTGTTTGGTGCAGGAATTCGGGTGCTCAAACGAACGAAGCGACAACATGTCACGGAAGATCCCGAGCCCCCGTGATGTGGATGTGAATTCCCTTCCGGCCGTGAGTGGGTTGGACTTCGGCGGCCGGAAGAGGAAGAAGGCGCGAAGTGACACCCACCCCCTGGCTCTGGCTAAGCTGCCGAAACCTTCCGCCGCCGACGCCGAAACCAGCCATCGAGAGGTTGTGACAAGGGGTGGCCTTTGCTCACGAGTGCAGTGGCGCTTTCAATGCCACTGAAACCGAGCAGGGCTTGCTGGCTACCCCCCGCGGCGAGCTGCTCTCCGCCATAAACTTTCATTCTATTTCGGTAAGCCCGAAACCCATAGTTTCAACCGTTTGGATTCGGGTCTCGCGTCGAATGACTCAGTGTTTCGTGTTTGCAGACCGCCGTGCTTGTGGACGCCCTGGCAAAGCAGGAGCAGGGTACCTTGGCCCATGCCGAAAAGCAGGTTAAGGAACTCGGGGAGAAACTGACCGTTACCGAAAGCTTGCTGGCCAAGGAGGTGGCGGAGAAAGAAAAATTACTTAAGGAGAAACAGCAAGCGCTGGATGACGCCACCAGAAAGGTGGAGAGGTATCGGGCCAACCACCGAAACCTAGGCCTGGCGGTCGACGAGGCCATAGCCCTTGTGGAACGAATGACATCGGGGGTCGGGGAGGATTTTCCTACTCCAGCTTCAGAGACCTCTACTTTGGAGAAGGTTCGGCTGCTTAATGGCGGACTTGGTGCTCTTGAGGGGCTTGTGGAACTTGGGCACGAATATGCTGCCTTTGAGAGTGTTCGCGCCCTCTGCAAGTCCCTTAAGGACGCCGAATGCGACCACTACGCCGGGGTGGAGGCTGCTGAAGACGCCAACGCCTACTGGGCATATGATGCCGACGCCGACAAGGCCGCAAGGAAGTGGTTCTTCGACGGGTTTTGGGGTTCTGGCGGCCGAGACTTGAGCCTGTTGCGGGCGGCCCTTACTCGTGCAAAGGTATGAAACTATGTTTCGGCATGTCCGCCGAATTTCGATGCCCGAAACCACTATCCGAGCATCCATTGTAACTTGTGCTCTTTGCAGGATGAGGACGAGGGGAAGGCGATCAAGGCCAAAATCGCGGCCTATATCCAGGCTCGCGACGAAAGGGAGGGGTCGTCCAATATGGGCACCCCTATGCGCAAAGTGACGGAACTTCCCTGTTCAGCCTCTGGCGCCTCTGCGGCTACTACTTCGGCTCATCCTGATCTGGCTCCAGCATCGAATGCACCCAGCCTTGCACCGAATCCTGCTGCTTCAACTCAAGCTTCGACGCCCCCTGCTCCTGGCACCACCGATGAGGAGAATGCCCCCGCAGTCTGATCACGGGATGTAATAGACTTGTTATTCTGGTCCGTTTGCTTTAGACATGCGACTGCGCAGATGACGCGTTTGAACTCTTTGTCAGTGATGTGAATTTGGTGTGATCCGGCATGTGTTGCCGAATGCACCCCTGGATGTAAAACTTGTCATTTTTCTTTAAGTTGTACACTTGCGTGTGGTTTACGCGTTTTGTAATTTGAATGCGTTTCGACTCTGATGCCGAATTGGTTTTGAAAAATGCCGTCCCCCCGACTTGTTAAAGTCGAAAGGGACACGCCCTCTGGTTTCGGCTTTGACGCCAAATCACGTTTTTGAAAACGCCGTCCCCCGACTTGTTAAAGTTGAAACGGACGCGCCCCGGTTTCGGCTTTGACGCCGAATAACATTTTTGAAAACGCCGTCCCCCGACTTGTTAAAGTCGAAACGGACGCGCCTCCCGGTTTCGGCTTTGACGCCAAATTACGTTTTTGAAAACGCCATCCCCCGACTTGTTAAAGTCGAAACAGACGCGCCACGTGGTTTCGGCTTTGACGCCGAATCACATTTTTGAAAACGCCGTCCCCCGACTTGTTAAAGTCAAACGGACACGCCTCCCGGTTTCGGCTTTGACGCCGAATTACGTTTTTGAAAACGCCGTCCCCCCGACTTGTTAAAGTCGAAATGGACGCGCGCCTCCCGGTTT
Source organism: Themeda triandra (assembly GCA_018135685.1). Classification (NCBI taxonomy): domain Eukaryota; kingdom Viridiplantae; phylum Streptophyta; class Magnoliopsida; order Poales; family Poaceae; genus Themeda; species Themeda triandra. Next base: position 57,868 of record JAENPR010001848.1, read on the forward strand.
TGGCTTCGACGCCGAATTACGTTTTTGAAAACGCCGTCCCCCCGACTTGTTAAAGTCGAAACGGACGCACCTCCTGGTTTCGGCTTTGACGCCGAATTACGTTTTTGAAAACGCTGTCCCCCCGACTTGTTAAAGTCGAAACGGACGCGCCTCCCGGTTTCAGCTTTGTCGTCGAATTAGTCTCCTGCTTGGAGAAATTTATACAGGGACACGAGATTTATTCTCTTGATTACGATCTTGGGGTCACCACTTTGCAATTTTTACAGAGTTAAACTAGGACCCAAAGCGCTTGTGGTGCGGCCTTTGGCATGGGCACCGAGAGTGGCCGTGAGGTTTGTTGGCGATGCCGAAAGCTGGATTGCTGCGGACGCCGAGCGGCTCGTGCGTTGTCAACTGAATGGTCATACTTTGTCGGCACGTGCTGGCGTGGAGCTAGGGGAACTAGCGCCGAATGCCTATTGGCTTTCGGTTGACAGAGCCCCTGTGGCTGAAGGTGATGACCAGAATGCGACCCCCAACGACCGTTTTACTGTGGATGGTAGAGGGGTTCCTGAAACTGCCGTTGATGAAGCGCTTCTTTGTACCATCATCCGGATTCGTCATGCTAGATGCCGAGTGTGCTGCCCCCTCTTTCTTGGTGGTGCGGAACAGAACGCGGCATTAGGCATGATTCCTTCAGCGAGTGAGGGCCTGGCGAACGCCGAATGGGCTTTGCCAGGAACACTGAAACCAAATGCAGTTGGTGATGGTTTGGAAGTAGCCTTTCTCCCATCTCTCCGAATCCACCTTTTCCCGGTGCATCCTATTCCTAAGTGGTTGGCGACCCAGCCTCTTATTTTGGCGATGCTTTGCTTTACGGCTGAGACTTGTCATGATTTTGTGACTTATGAGAGATCTCAGGGTGAGGGCCGTGCTTATATAGGCTCTTTGGCACCCTGGGGGCTGTGAATGCATTGACCTAACCATGCATTGATATTCTGATAGACATCTTTGTCATTATTTGTGCCTGATTGGCTGATTTAATTCTTGGTGGACTCTGCTCGCATTTTAGAGCTGGAGAACACCGGTGAACCCCCTGTGTTTTAGGGAGTTTACCTGCAGCCGTTATTGGCTGAAGAGGTTGTTTGTAACCTGAGAGATAATGCCGAATATATGGCCAAGCTCGTCAGCTTCGCCGTTTTCGGCGCAAACATTTCATGCAGCAACAACTTTGTGCTAAATAAAACATAGAATGCAGTGGCAATTATTACAAGGGATGCCTCGTTAAAAAACCTCAGTGAGGAAAAAGAGTGCAGAGCCCGGAATGTCTTTAGGTGTCATAGCCGAATGCGGTAATAAAAATAAAAGTGAAATCGATGATTACAACTCCTTTTTCCAGAGCACGAGATCATGGGTAGAAGCGACGCAGGTTGTCTGCGTTCCAGGTGTGAGTTGATTCGGAGCCATCTTCGGTCACCAGGGTGAAAACACCTATTTTGATCATCCGTGCGATGATGTATGGTCCATACGATTGGGGCTGCAACTTTCCCTGCTTGTCTGGCTGCCTGATGAGCACCATGTCCCCCGGAGTGAAACTCCTCCTGAGGACCTTCTTGTCTCTCCAGCTTTTAGTTTCGGTGTGGTAGGCGTCGAGGTTCTGCGCCGCCTGGTTCTTTCGGTTGTCGGAGACTTCGACTTCCACCATTCTCTGGATCGGATTCGTCGCGGAAATCTCGGTTCGGAATGAGCCAAGCTTCACCTCTTCAGGGGTTATGGCTTCCTCGCCGAATAGCAACCTGAATGGCGTGAATCCTGTTGCTCTGGTTCTGGAAATGTTGTGGCCCCAGACAGCTGTCACCAGCTCCTGAGCCCATCTTCCTTTCTTTGCATCTTCCAGTGCTTTGGAGATGGTGCCGAAGATGTCGCCGTTAGCCCTCTCGACTGCTCCATTTGATGCGGGGTGATTCACCGACGCGAAGGAGAGCTTGATTCCGAGCTCCTCACATAATGTTCGGAACTGTGTTGAGTCAAACTGCTTGCCATTGTCGACGGTGATATAGGCGGGTATGCCGAATCTGCAAACAATTCGCTGCCAAACAAAATTGGTCAGTGTACCTGAAGTTATCTTGGCTAAGGGCTTGGCCTCGACCCACTTGGTGAAGTATTCTAGGGCCACCACGGCGTATTTCAGATTTCCTGGGGCCGGTGGTAATGCTCCCACTATGTCGACCCCCCACCGCTGTAGTGGCCAAGTGGGGTATACCGGCTTCGTGGGATTCGCCGGAGTGTTCTCATTCTTCGCGAACATTTGACAGCCCCTGCATGACCTTGTTATAGTCTTGGCATCTTCGACCGCGGTTGGCCAGTAGAAACCCTGCCTCATGGCCCTGTGGGCGATTTCATGCGGACCTCTGTGTGCTCCGCACGAGCCCGAATGTATCTCTGTTAACAGCTGAATTCCCTCGTTTCGGCTGATGCATTTGAGTAGCGGGGCAACTACCCCTTCCTTGTACAGGCTTTCTCCGATGATGGAGAATTGTTTTGTTCTGGACGCCATGCGCTGCTCATCTTTTTTAGTCGCTGGCTCATAGGTCCCCTGAAGGTAAGCCCATATTTCAGACCTCCAATCAACGCTTGCGATAGCATGGATGACTGCTGGGTTCTCCTCTTCTTCTTTGACTGCCTTGGCCGTTAAGACCTGATAGAATACATCCGGCGGCATCGGTGAAACCTGAGCCGCTGCCTTGGCCAGCTCATCAGCTTCTGTGTTTTCTGACCTGGGAATATATCTCAGGGTGAAACCAGTGAAGAATTTCTCCATTCTCCTTACTGCGGATAGATACTTAGCTAGCTCAGGCTCCTTGGCCACATAATTGATAAGTACCGATCTGAACCGGCACAAGGATGGCCCGATCTTCACGACAGTAGGTTCACAAACAAAAGGATAACTTGCTGCGAACAGCGGGGATAACTAGCTTTATACCTGGCAAAGGTTGGATGCGACCCGACGGATAGGGAGAAGGCGATGCAATCTCCGTATGATCGAAGAACCACGATCCGGATGAAGCTTTATACCTGCCAAGGTTGGATGTGACCAAGCGGACTGGGAGAAAGGAACCGAAACCTTGAGGATCTCGATTCGATCTCTGAGCGATTGCAGAACCACAACCGGAGACTAATCCACACAATACGGCGCAGCCGAACGGAAGCCGTAGGGCACGAAGTAGGGGACCTCAGAGAGATCTCTCACAAGCCCAAGTAGAACTCGCAAGAACAAGGTGTGTAAGGATACACTCACGCAGATCTACTGCAATATACCATATCAGGTTTTCATATCATCCAAAGTTGGTTTCTAGGAGCATAGAGGGAATATTTATAGTAGTAACAAGTCTCTAAGATAGATCTAAACCGAAGGGGCCTCGTGAGGAGGTGGAAGGCCAACTGGCTGGAGCATTCTCGAGGTGGAAATCCATTTCCGCGCGTCTTCTCGGCCTTCTGTGCAGTCTTCGGTAAAGTGGTCATAACTTTCTCCTCGGAACTCCAAAAGACGTTCCGTTTGTTGCGTTGGAAACTAGACTTGACGTGCTTTCCAACCATGTATACCATGGCCCACGTCTCCTCTTGAGATGGTACAGTTTTGCACGAAGATTTGGTGCTTCTGCGGTGCACGGCTGGTTCTGGACTTGTCACGCTTCTTTTCTTGGACAACAACCTTCGTGTCCATGGTGCGTTGCGCCTTTGCGTCCTTCTTGTAGCCGAATGGTGTCTCCTCTTGTGTAAACCTAAGTAGCATTAGAGTACACGATTTAGGCAGTATATAATTCTCATTAATATTAGAATGAAACTCAGAGAGGAAAGCGTGCACCTCTTGTTGAAGTTGCTTTGCTCGGTTGCGTGTAATTGGCCCTTTGTACACTTGTGTGGGTGCTTCTTGAGTTAACGATGGCGTGTGCATATCATCCTCCCCCTCTTGAAAAGGAGTCGTCCTCGACTCTTCTTCCATCCCAATGTAAGGGGACAGATCAGCGACGTTAAAGCTTGTACTCACGCCATAAGTACTTGGGAGATCAATTTCATATGCATTGTCATTAATCTTGTGAAGCACTTTGAATGGTCCATCAGCTCGGGGCTGCAACTTGCTCTTGCGTTGTTCTGGGAAGCGATCCTTGCGCAGATGTACCCACACCAAGTCTCCGGGTTCGAACAACATCTTCTTGCGTCCTTTGTTGGCATTCTTCTCATACTTGCTTGGTCATCTTCTCAATGTTCGCTCTTGCTCGATCATGAAGGTTCTTGACAAACTCAGCTCGCTTGCTTGCATCAAAGTTCACTCGTTCCGCATAGGCAAAGGCAAAAGATCGATGGGAGCAGTAGGTTTGAAACCATAGACAATTTCAAATGGACAAAATTTTGTGGTCGAGTGTACCGCCCTGTTGTATGCAAATTCCACATGAGGCAAGCTTTCTTCCCACAATTTCAGATTCTTCTTTAGGACAGCTCGCAGCAAGGTTGAGAGTGTGCGGTTCACAACTTCAGTTTGCCCATCAGTTTGAGGATGACATGTTGTAGAGAACAACAATCTCGTTCCAAGTTTACCCCACAAAGTCTTCCAAAAGTAGCTCAAAAACTTGGTGTCACGATCAGACACGATGGTACGTGGCACTCCATGTAGACGCACAATTTCCCTGAAAAACAATTCAGCAATGTGTGAAGCATCGTCGCTCTTATGACAGGGAATGAAGTGTGCCATTTTACTAAAACGATCAACCACAACAAAGATTGAATCCCTCCCCTCTTGGTTCGAGGTAAACCAAGAACAAAATCCATAGAGATGTCTTCCCATGGAGCATTAGGGATAGGTAGAGGAGTATATAAACCATGAGGGTTCAAGCGTGACTTAGCTTTGTGGCAGGTTATGCAGCGAAGAACATGCCTCTCCACATCTCTTCTCATCTTTGGCCAAAAGAAGTGATCAGCGAGTACTTGCTGTTTTCTTGGCACCAAAATGTCCCATAAGTCCTCCTGCATGAGCTTCTGTACAAGCAAAATACGCACGAGAACAATCTGGAATGCAAAGTTTATTAGCTCGAAATAAGAATCCATCATGCAAATGAAAATTTTCCCATCCCTTGCCATCACAACACTTGGAAAATGGTTCAGCAAAATACGGATCAACAGCATATAAATCTTTTATACTTTCTAACCCAAGAATTTTAGCATCAAGTTGTGAGAGCAAAGTATGACGTCGGGACAAAGCATCGGCTACAACATTATCCTTCCCTTTCTTGTACTTCACAATGTAAGGAAAAGACTCAATGAATTCACTCCATTTTGCATGTCTTCGATTCAATTTTAGTTGACTTTTAAGATGTTTTAAAGATTCATGGTCTGAATGTATCACAAATTCTTTAGGCAAAAGGTAATGTTGCCATGTTTCCAAACTCCTAACAAGAGCATATAATTCTTTGTCATAAACTGAATAATTCAGAGTTGGACCACTTAGCTTTTCACTAAAGTATGCAATAGGCCTTCCTTCTTGCATGAGCACGCCACCAATTCCTATACCACTTGCATCACATTCAATTTGAAAGGTCTTACCAAAATCTAGGAGTGCAAGGAGTGGAGCTATGGTCAACTTCTTTTTCAACTCTTCAAACGCCTTGTCTTGTGCTTCACCCCAATGGAAGGGTACTTCCTTCTTTGTCAACTCATTGATTGGAGCAGCAATGGTGCTGAAATCTTTCACAAATCGCCGATAGAAACCAGCAAGACCGAGGAAGCTTCGCACTTGACTCACATTTTGTGGGGTCTGCCATTCACGAACAGCCTTGATCTTCTCCTCATCAACCTCCACACCATCACCTGAAACAACAAAGCCAAGAAACACTACCTTGTCGGTGCAAAAGGTGCACTTGGCAAGGTTAGCATACAAGCATTCCTTCCTCAAAGCAGCAAGCACACATTTTATATGTTCAATATGTTCATCAAGAGACTTGCTGTAAATCAAGATGTCATCAAAGTAGACAACAACAAATTTGCCAATGAAAGATCGAAGCACATGATTCATCAATCTCATAAAGGTGCTAGGTGCATTGGTCAAACCGAAAGGCATTACCAACCATTCATACAGCCCAAACTTGGTTTTGAAGGCTGTTTTCCATTCATCTCCTTCTCTCATGCGAATTTGGTGATAGCCACTTCTCAAGTCAATTTTAGTAAAAATAGTAGCACCACTAAGTTCATCAAGCATGTCATCAAGTCTAGGTATGGGATGCCTAGACCTAATGGTGATGTTATTAATGGCTCGGCAATCAACACACATTCTCCAAGAACCATCTTTCTTTGGAACTAAAAGAACAGAACAGCACAAGGTGAGAGACTTTCCTTTACATAACCTTTGTTGATGAGCTCTTGTACTTGGCGCTGAATTTCTTTCGTCTCTTCGGGGTTCGTTCGGTATGGTGCACGATTGGGAAGTGGAGCACCAGGAACAAGATCAATTTAATGCTCTATTCCTCTCTTTGGTGGCAGTCTGGTGGTACTTCCTCTGGAAACACATCTTCATATTCTGTAACACATCAAAAACATCACTAGGCAAAGTAGAGGGTAAGTCGTTAGTGGAAAGAAAATTGTCCTTGTACAGAAGTACAAAGAACATAGCATTGGGTTCACTCAATTCTTTTAAATCCCCCTTCCTAGCCATCATAACTAATCCCTCTTTTCCCGTTGGCTTGGTTCTTTGCGGCCGTGGAGTTTTATTTGGCTTTGGACACTCTTCCTCACTATGTTTGTGGCTCACTCGTAATTGGTTCTCGCTCTCTCGCTGTCTTCTTTTTAGTTCATCTTTAAAAATCTCCTCCGGTGTCAAAGGAAGCAATGAGATTCGCTCTCCTTTGTATATGAATGATATCTTGTTGGTTCTTCCAAGAATCTGAACATCACGATCGTATAACCATGGTCTCCCTAGCAGCAGTTGGCATGCTTGCATAGGCACCACGTCACATTCCACAACATCATTATACTTCCCAATAGAGAACGGAACTGTCACCATATGGTTCACACGCAGCGCACCACAATCATTAAGCCATTGCATCTTATATGGATTAGGATGACGCCGTTGTTTCAGCCCCAATCTATCAACCAAGTCTTGACTTGCAATGTTGTTGCAGCTGCCACTATCAACAATAATTCTGCACAACTTGTCTTTGATCATGCCTCTTGTATGGAAAAGATTGTGCCGCTGCTCATTCTCTTCTTTTATAGCAGAAACATTCAGCACGCGAAGGGAAATAAAGCAATTATTATCACCCTCATCAGGTTGTATCTCACTCTCAACACTTTCAGGCTCTTCATCATATCTTGGACCTTCATCCTCGGGATCACTTTCAGATTCCCAATCACCATTCTCATTCACAATCATGGTCCTCCTACTGGAACATTGGGCTGCTACATGCCCACGACCATGGCACTTGAAGCACATAATTTCTCTACTCCGTGTAGAGGATGCAGTAGCTGAAACACCACTTGGGGCTGCTGCACTTGCAGCAGGTCGCTGCTGATTTGCAGGAGATGATGCACTAGAAACCGCCATCTTCGAGGGAGCATTGGATGTAGAGGGCCTAGCTGAAGCTCCTTGGGATCGACCCCCAATAAAAGAAGTACTGGGCTGCTGCTTGCGCCATGGGGCTGCTATGGAAGAACTGCCATAAGATCTTCCACGTTTCTCTTGCTGAATTTTTCTCTCGGTGTGCTTAGCTTGATCAACAAGATCCTGCAAAGTATGATACGGAAACATCTCAACAAAATCAGAAATTTCTTCATTGAGACCACCCAAATATCTTGCCATTTTAGACTCCGCATCTTCTCTAATTTCAGCCCGCACTAACAGCAGTTCCATCTCCTTATAATATTCATCAACCGACCTCTTTCCTTGCTTCAACGCTTGCAGCCTATTGCGAAGATCACGCTGAAAACTTGAGGGTACAAACCGCCTCCTCATCACTCTCTTCATCTCTTCCCAAGTGCTGATATAATCACGTCCCAACTCAACTTGATTCTCTTGGACTTGGTTCCACCAAGTGAGAGCATAGCCGAGAGAACTCAACTGAAGCAAGATTCACACGCCTCGATCGAAAGATTATGCACTCTAAAAATTTGATCGCCTTTGCTCAGCCCATTCAAGATACGCATCAGCATCTTCCTTTCCAAGTAAATTTTGGAATTCTCAACTTGACACGAGCAATATTATCCGGGTCATCTCTATTACGACGACCATAATGATGCTCTCTATCTCCATTTTCAGCACGCCGCCGATGATCCCGGCGCCGTCCAAACAGCCCATCGTTAGCAAAAGGATTTTCATTATCATCAAACCCTTCTTCTTCATCAAAGTCATCAAATTCTTCATCTTCAAAACGCACACGGTGGCCACGGCCACGCCCGTGAGCATGTCCTCCATTGCGGCCTGGATGACCAGCCCGCCTATCACCACCACGACCATCTCTGAAACGGTCATGATTGCCATGCCCTGCATCAGAATTCTCACCACCAGATTCCTCATGTTGATGTCGAGGAACCCTCCGCCCGTGTGCAAGCAAGCGCTCATCAAGCATCCTGCCCATGGCCTCCAACAGTGAGTCGGCCATGTGGCGCAACTCAGCCCGTGCAACAGGGGGATCTTCTTCTCCACGACGACCACCATGAATGCTCGAATTAGAATCTGCCATGTTAGCTCTAAACAAAATATAGTGGAATAGGAAATATTTGTGAAATCACACAACCTCACCTCTTACTCACCACTGTTCTTACGCGTTCTCAAGGACCGTGAGTGTGCTAAAAGAAAGATGTGGTAGTAACCCGGCTGCGATTAAAATGATACAAAACGAGAGATCCGGTTCCGGTATTTTGTGGAGCTATAGGTGGCTGTCAAGGAGGGCTATGGTACTGTAACAAAGTGTGACAACCCGTTCAAATAAGATATGAAATGTTGCTGTCCAGTGCACCACAAATCTGAATTTTCAGATATGAAACTTGGATCTTTACTTTCCGCAACACAAATCCTTTCACTTCTCTTTTCTTTTTTTCACGCTTTTTTTGTCTCTTTTTTTTTTTTTTTTGATTTTTTTCAGCAAACACAAGATAACATATGGGGGGTGCGAATAACAAATAATAAAGTACGATGGAAGAACAACGATGGTGACTAGCAACAAGATGAACGAGATGAACACAAAGCACGGTACCAGCAAATGGCTATAGGATTTTTTATAGTTTTTAGTGGACTATAGGACATGAACAAACACAAATATATATGGTGGATGATAACAAAACCTACCGTGACAACAATAGCTCGATTACCACATGATAAGTACCGATCTGAACCGGCACAAGGATGGCCCGATCTTCACGACGGTAGGTTCACAAACAAAAGGATAACTTGCTGCGAACAGCGGGATAACTAGCTTTATACCGGCAAAGGTTGGATGCGACCCGACGGATAGGGAGAAGGCGATGCAATCTCCGTATGATCGAAGAACCACGATCCGGATGAAGCTTTATACCTGCCAAGGTTGGATGTGACCAAGCGGATGGGAGAAAGGAACCGAAACCTTGAGGATCTCGATTCGATCTACGAGCGATCGCAGAACCACAACCGGAGACTAATCCACACAATACGGCGCAGCCGAACGGAAGCCGTAGGGCACGAAGTAGGGGACCTCGAGAGATCTCTCACAAGCCCAAGTAGAACTCGCAAGAACAAGGTGTGTAAGGATACACTCACGCAGATCTACTGCAATATACCATATCAGGTTTTCATATCATCCAAAGTTGGTTTCTAGGAGCATAGAGGGAATATTTATAGTAGTAACAAGTCTCTAAGATAGATCTAAACCGAAGGGGCCTCGTGAGGAGGTGGAAGGCCAACTGGCTGGAGCATTCTCAAGGTGGAAATCCATTTCCGCACGTCTTCGGCCTTCTCGTGCAGTCTTCGGTAAAGTGGTCATAACTTTCTCCTCGGAACTCCAAAAGACGTTCCGTTTGTTGCGTTGGAAACTAGACTTGACGTGCTTTCCAACCATGTATACCATGGCCCACGTCTCCTCTTGAGATGGTACAGTTTTGCACGAAGATTTGGTGCTTCTGCGGTGCACGGCTGGTTCTGGACTTGTCACGCTTCTTTTCTTGGACAACAACCTTCGTGTCCATGGTGCGTTGCGCCTTTGCGTCCTTCTTGTAGCCGAATGGTGTCTCCTCTTGTGTAAACCTAAGTAGCATTAGAGTACATGATTTAGGCAGTATATAATTCTCATTAATATTAGAATGAAACTCGAGAGAGGAAAGCGTGCACCTCTTGTTGAAGTTGCTTTGCTCGGTTGCGTGTAATTGGCCCTTTGTACACTTGTGTGGGTGCTTCTTGAGTTAACGATGGCGTGTGCATATCAATAATCCTTCTAAATGTGTCCTACGACCACCTGCGAATCTGATTTGATGATGCAACGATGAACCCCCAGGGCTCTCAGCTTTCTCAGTGCCAGCAGAACTGCCTCATATTCCGCCGAATTGTTGGTGGATAGGAACTGGAGGCGCGCTGCGTAGCGAATGACTGGGCCAGACGATGGTGTTAAGATCGCCGAAATGCCCGCTTCGGCGCTGCACCAGGAGCCGTCGCAGTGCGCGGTCCATTCGGGCTCAGAGAATTCCCTGGTGGGATCATCCCCGCTTGGGGTCCAGTCTGCGATGAAATCTGCGAGAACCTGTGATTTGATGGCAGCTCTGTGCCCGAATTGAATTGCATACTAGTTCAGCTCGGCAGCCCATTTCCCGATCCGGCCTACTGCTTCGGCATTCCGGAATAGGGCCTCCAGGGGCTGCGCGGACAGGACCCGAATGACGTGGGCCTGAAAGTAGTGTTTCAGCTTCCTTGATGCCATGACAACGGTGTAAGCAATTTTCTCCAGCTCAGAATAATTGAGCTTTGCCCCAGACAGTGCTTCGGAGACGAAATATATTGTGAACTGATGCAGCTTCCCTTCATGCTCCCTTTCCTGAATGAGCACCACGCTGACCGCGGCCGGTGATGCTGCGAGATACAGAATGAGCGTTGCATTCGGCTCGGGCTTCGAAAGTGTGGTGAGCTGAGTCAGGTATGCCTTTAGGTCCTCAAACGCTTGTTGCTGTTCGGCGCCCCAGTCGAATGCGTCAGCTTCTCGCAACACCCTGAAGAAAGGTAACCCTCTTTCGGCTGACCTGGAGATGAAACGGCTTAGAGCTGCGATATGGCCCGTGAGCTTCTGTACATCTTTCTTACTTGCTGGCGGCTTCATGTTCATGATGGCTGCGATCTTTTCGGGGTTGGCTTCGATGCCTCTTGCCGATACCAGACACCATAATAGCTTTCCCTTGCGTATGCCGAATATGCATTTCTCCGGGTTGAGCTTCAATCCGCTGGCGCGAAGGCTTGTGAATGTTTCTTTGAGGTCCTCAATGTGTGTTTGCTTTTCATCGCTCTTGACAACCAAGTCATCCACGTAGGCCACGAGGTTGTTTTTCTTTTTCTGCTCCCGAAAGGCTTCATCTGTCATGCGGGAGAAAGTAGGCCCAGCATTCCGAAGTCCCTCAGGCATTCGGCGGTAGCAAAACGTTCCAGCGGGCGTGATGAGGCTTGTCTTTTCTTCGTCTTCCGGGTTCAGCCATATTTGGTGATACCCCAAAAACAGTCTAGGAGACTCATCATTTCGCACCCCGTCGCAATGTCTACCAGCTTGTCGATGCGAGGTAACGGGTACGGGTCCTTGGGGCAGTGCTTGTTGAGATCCATGAAATCCACGCATATGCGCCATTTCCCACTCTTCTTTTTTACCGGTACCACGTTAGCCAACCATTCCGGTCTTGTACCTTTCGGATGACTCCGGCGTCCAATGCCTTTGCACTTACGCCGGTGCCGCCGCTCTCTCATCTGACGTTTTCCTGAGCTTCTGCTTCCTTGGCCTTGCTTGCTTGTCGACGTTCAGGCTGTGCTGCGCTAATTCGCGATTTACTCCCTGCAGATCCCTTGCCGACCACGCGAACACGTCTCGATTCTCGAATAAGAACTTCAGCAATTCGGCCCTTTCTTCGGCGTTTAGGCCGGATCCGATGTGCACACATTCGTCGGGTCTGCCAGAGCTGAGTGGCAACTGGACTGTGTCTTCACACGGTGCTGCCCTTGGTTCTTTTCTCTGATGATGCTGAAACTCATGGTTTTCGTCGGGCACAGTCTCTTTGACTTCGTGAACCGCACTGTACCCTGGGATTGGTTTACCGTCGATGTTCCTGGCGGCTACCTGATCACCATGTACTGCGATGATTCCGCCCGGGGAAGGCATTTTCATGTATAGGTACCCCTGGTTGATAATGATGTTGAACTTGTTGATGATACCGCGGCCAAATATGGCCGTGTAAGGATATGGTATGTCGACCACGTCGAAAGTGATCTCTTTAGCCCTGACCTTCTGACCTTCGCTGAAAGCCACAGTGAGGGTTTTCTTGCCGATGGCATCAATTCGCTGACCGCCGAATCCGAACAAGGCATTGCCGACAGGCTCTAAATCTTTTCTGCTGAGCTTCATTCCGTCAAAGGCCTTGGTGAATAGAATATCAGCTGAACTGCCGTTGTCAATGAGTATGTCGTGCAGTGTATATCCGGCGACATAGGCAGTGGCGACGAATGCATCAAAATGCGGGTAATCCCGGACCTGGATGTCTTGCTCACTGAAGGATATGGGTTCATTTTTCCATGCGGGTCTAGTGACTGGGCACTTGACAGAAACCGAATGCTCCCTTTTTACATAGTCCCGGCGGGCTCTCTTGTTTTCGTGATCTAGGTTGGTTCCTCCGGTGATTGCATAAATATGGCCGTTCGACGGCATTATATTCACTGGAGCCACCGAATTTACCAGCTGCAGCTCCCTTGAGCTTTCGGGTTTGTCTGCGCCCTTTATTCTTGCCGGGCTTGATTCTCTCGGGGCGCGAAGGTTGAGCCGGCGCCGGGCGACCCGCCGTCGGTTCCGCTGGGCTCGCGAAACGCACGTAGTCGGGTGGTACCAGTGTACGGAGATTGGTAAGCCTGAAATGCTGGCTGGTGAAATGTCGGAGCTGGAGCTGTGTGGTATACGTGCTTCGGCGCTTCTGCTGAATTCGCAAATTCGTCTTTCTCCCATTGCTGCTTCGCGAGCTGGGTGTACTTGCAATCTCTGGTGAAATGGCCTTTGTCTTCTCCACACACCGCGCAGTAATGGGTTCGGTTGCCCTTCCCGCGCCCTTTGCCACGGCCACCGCCGCCACCCCCGCGACCTCCGCGGTTCTGACCTCCAGAGCCCCTGCCTTGCTGAGACCCTGGCTGCGCCGAATCATTAGGTTGTGTATCCGAATCCGGCATGCGTTATGAACCGGACGCTCTCTCGGGCCGGGCCTTCGGGGGCTGCGATGTGTTCTTCGGCGTGGCTTGCTTGAAACCGTGACGCGCAGCCTTTCTTTTGTTCAAGTCATCCTCGATCGGCGAACTTTCGCATTTGGTCGAAGAGTTGCTTGATGGTTGTTGGGGGTTCCCCAGACAGAGCTTCGGCGCACGGGCCGATTTTCAGACCCTTTATTGCGGCCGCAATTACAATGTCATCCGACACATTCGGCAGTTGTGCCTTTAGCTGAATGATTCTCTCTAGGTACTTGGATAGTAGTTCGTCATCCGGCTGGTACAGATTCATCAGATCCGCAGTCATTTGCTTGTCAGTCTGGAAACCCTGGAAGGTGGTTAGCAGCTTGGCCTTTGCCTGCTGCCATGAAGTGATGGACAATGGCTTCAGAGACATGTACCAATCATGCACGACATCCTCGACCGCCATGATTAGGGACTTCACGAGAATAGCATCGTTTCCTCCTGCCGAATGAACCGAAGCTTCATAGCTTGAAATGAACTTCCTTGGGTTGGATCTGCCATTGTACTGTGGTATCTTTGGCTTATAGCCCGTGGGCCAAGGGTGACACTGTATCGCTATGGACAGAGGAGATGTCATGTCTATAGCTTCGGCAGTGCTGCTGCCACGCTTTTCCCCGATAAAAATTACATCCTTGGTGTACCTCGGTGAGGTAGAACCGCTCTCCTGCAAGCTCTGAATCTCGTGCAGCAGCCTGGCTTCCTCTTCTGCTGCCTGATCGATAGCTGCCTGGGTGGACGATGCCTGCTTTCTTGCGGCGACGATGCTGGCCAGGCGATTTCGCTCCGCTGTGAGCTCTGCAACCTTGGACGATCGCTCCTCAAGGACCCTGAGGAGCTTCAAGTTTTCGGTATCCTCAACCGCTGGCGGCTCCTCCTCTTCCTCGGCTTCGACTTCCTCGTCGTGGACTCCGGCCCCCGCCTCGGGATCTGGTGGATCTGCTGCCTGCAAAACCGGTGCCTCGGTACCGGCGGGCACTGCATTCACCGCTGGTGCCGAAGCGCCTGCTGACGGCTGGAGCTGAAACCCGGCGTTCGGCACGCCCGTGGACGCGGAAGCCTCTCTGGTAGGACCTACCTTACCTTTTCCCTTCGGTGCCATGGCCGTTGCGAGCAACAACCACGGTGGGCGCCAATGTTGTTCTAGGCCGAAAGCCTAGAATCTTGAATTCAGAATACAACGAGAGACACGAGAATAGCACACGATGATGGGAAACCAAATGTATTACTCCAGAATCTGTCCCCTTACACGGTTGCCGTCCGGGCATATTTATAGCCGCCCGTGGGCATTTACAAGACGGTTTTGCCCTTAGGGTTTGCCTTCTAAAGCCCCATGCAACAGCTGGCAAAGGGCTAAACAGTCAAGCTTGCAGCACTAAGCCCTGTCTCATGGGTGGCCGACCGCCTAAGCCCCACTTGTCATCAGACGGTTGCGCTGCTTTCTACAGTGTTGCTCTTCTTGGGGCTGTGGATCTGCCAACTCTCTGCATACAGCCAAAACAGACATTAGGACGCCCCGAATCTGGTGATTCGGCGGACAGATTCGGTGCCCCCGCCGAATCCCGCCTAGGCGCGCGCACGCCAATGTCCCGGCGGCGCGCGGGACGAGATTTTCGCCGAGTTTGGTAGGCGGTTCGGGACACACGCCGAATCCCATGGGCCTTTCGGCATGCGCCAGGTGCCTAGGCTTCGGCTATCCCCCAACAGGTTGATCATTCTTGAGAGATATTTGAGTGAGAACAAGTGATTTGCATTGAGAGTTGCATCTAGAGGCACTTGTTCATCGAGTGAGCTGCGGATTCTTATTACTCTTCGGTGATTCCCGTCACCGTAGACGGTTTGGAGCAGCGGGTGGTGATTGAGCTCGAGTTGGAGATTGTTCGAGGCCACACCGGGTTCTTGTGAGGGGTTCTTGATCCATCCCCGCGGGGGTTCGTGAAAGGATACTCTAGTGGATTGCTCGTGGCTTGTGGATCCTTGTCTTGTGTAGAGATTGCGGCTCCCCATTGGGGTCTTTGGCACCGAGCCAATTGAGCGAACAACTCACCAAGCAAGTGTATCGCCACAACGTGGACTAGCTTGCCGGGAAGCAAGTGAACCTCGGTAAAAAATCATTGTGTTGATTTGTGATTGCCGAGGCTTCGACCTCCTTGTGCTTGTGCTTGAGCTCTCTAGGTGATTGGCTACTACACCGGTGATTGGCCATCTTCTACTCTTCGCGGCGGTATAAACTTCCATCATCTCCTTACTTTTCGCAAAGTAGAATTGTTTGTTGTGGTCGGTCAGGAACCACTCTTTGAGTAGTTTAAATCCCGTGGGTAGAATTGCATGGTTGGTTTCGGTGAACCGACATTGTGTAGCTTGATCACCGTGGTTGTTGTGCATTTGGATTGAGTAGCCTTGCTTTGTTTAGGACGGCTTGCATAGAGTAGTCGAAGCTTTAGCTTTGCACATTTGCCGCCTTGCTATCTAATTTGGTGTCTAGTGTTATTGCTAGAAATTTTATTAGGCTATTCACCACCCCTCTAGCCATAGTAACCTTTCACGTGGTATCGGAGCTGGGCACCGTTTGTTTGAGTTGGATTAACATCCTACGGTGAAGCGATGGCATTGGTTATGCATATCAACAACACCAAGAAGGCACCATCATTTCGAGGTGATGACTATGCCAAATGGAAGCTCAAGATGAAGAGTCATCTCAAGTCAATCAACCTTGAGGTGTGGAAAGTGGTGGAAACAAAGTTTGAGCTTGTTGAGGGTGCGGTGCCAACACCGGCCGAAGAGAAGAAGCAACAAGCAAATGACATTGCCGTGAGTGATTTCCATGAGGCACTTGATGATAAAGCTTTTGAGCTCATCAAGAACCTTGAGGTGGCTCATGACATTTGGAAGAAGCAAGAAGAAGCTTATGAGGGCACCGAAAGTGTCAAGACCGCAAGAGCCTACATGTTGCAAGAGAAGTTTGCAAACTTCTCAATGAAGGAGGATGAGAGTGTGCCGGAGATGTTCCATAGGCTCCAAGTCATTGTCAATGAGCTCAAGGGACTTGGGGAAGAGATCAAGGACTCTCAATTCTCCACCAAGTTCATGAGGTGTCTTCCCAAGAGATTTAACATGTTGAAGACTGTCATGGTGAAGACAACCATGAAGGAGAAGCCAACACCCAACCAAGTCCTTCAAGAGATCATGGCCGATCATGAGTTTAGAGAAGATCATGAGAAAGAAGATTTGGTGAAGAAGAAGAAGAAGAAGAAGGAGAATGAGAAGAAAGATGATGACAAGAAGAGCGTGGCATTCAAGGCCACATCATCCAAGAGCAAGGGCAAGAAGAAGAAAGAAGAGTCTTCAAGTGAAGATGAACCATGCTCTAGCTCAAGTGGACAAGAAGAAGAAGAAGTGAGTGAACAAATGACACTCCTTGTGAAGAGAATGGGGAAGCTCATGAAGAAGGGGTACTGGTCTAAGAGCCAGAGAAGCTCATCTAAGTCAAGTGACCGTCCCATGAAGTGCTTCCGGTGCAATAGCAAGGATCATCTCATTGCCAAGTGTCCCTATGCAAGTGATGATGAAGATGCCATGAAGAAGGAGAGGAAGAAGCAAGAGAAGAAGAAGGAGGAGAAAGACTCCTCTCACAAGAAGAAGAAGGGTGAATCTCATGTGGCAACTTGGGAGAGTGATTCATCTTCCTCAAGTGATGAAGATGATGATTCCAAGAAGAAGAAGAAGAAGGGGCACGCAAGCATTGCCATTCAAGAGAAGCTCTCTCTATTTGGTGCTCCATCATCTTGCTTCATGGCCAAGGCCACTAAGCTACAACCTCTACCCGATAGTGATGATGAGAGTGATGATGATGATGAGACCACAAAAGAAGAACTATGGGTCATGCTTGAGGATTGCAAAGGTGCTTTCAATGACTCTAGGAAAGAATGTAGGGGCTTGCACAAGGATAAACAAAACCTTGAGCAAGAACTTATGAAGTTGAGGGCTTCTTATGAGAGTCTAATGGTAGACCATAAGAAGCTAGAGAAGGCTCACTCCAAGCTTGAAAAAGCTCATTCTTCTCTAGTTGAGAAGCAAGAGAAAGAGCAATCACAAGTGGTGATCATAGAAAAGAAAGATGTTGCTACATCATGTGATTCACTTTATGATTCAATTGTTGTTGCATCACTTGACCCTGCATGCTCTCATGCCTCTACTTCATCTAGTAGTGTTGGTCATGCATGTGATTCTACACTAGTAGTTGAGAATGAGTCTCTTAAGAAGGAAGTCAAGGAGCTCAATCACACCTTGGCTAAGGTTTATGGTGGTGAGGACCGCTTGCTTATGTGCTTGGGTAGCTAAAGAGCTTCTCTCTACAAAGAGGGATTGGCCTATACCCCCAAGAAAGGCAAAGCCGCCTTTGCTCCTCACAAGACTTGTTTTGTGAAGAACAATGGTTGCTATTGCAAGAGTTGCAAGCAAGTGGGTCATTTAGAGCATGCAAGCAAGAACAAGAAAACTAGTGCTTCCTCTTACAAGTTGAATGCTTCATACATGCTTGTTAAGAGTGAGTGTGGTGTGAGTGCTAGATTCATTGGTACACCATGGAAGAGCTCAAAGGAGAAAGCTATTTGGGTGCCAAAGACTCTAGTGACTAACCTTCAAGGACCCAAGCAAAAGTGGGTACCTAAAGCTTGATGTCTTCTTGTAGGTCAATTACAAAGCCAGAGGGAGGCATTGGGTGCTTGATAGTGGTGCATCAAATCATATGACCGGTGAAGATAGTATGTTCAAATCACTTGACAAGAATGACAATGGTGGATTCAACTCCATCACATTTGGTGACAATAGCAAGGGTGATGTCATGGGGCTAGGAAAGGTTGCAATTTCCAATGACAAGGATCTCTCTCCAATGTGTTGCTAGTTGATACTTTGAACTTCAATCTTTTGTCGGTGGCACAATTGTGTGATCTTGGCTACAAGTGCATATTTGATGACAAGCATGTTGAGGTGGTGAGCAAGGATCAAGCAAATATCATCTTCAAGGGGTTTAGGCATGGGAGCTTGTACTTGGTTGATTTCAATGCTAGTGAAGCTCAACTTTCATCATGTTTGATTGGCAAGTCAAGCAAGGGATGGCTATGGCATAGGCGCCTTGGACATGTTGGCATAAAGCAATTGAACAAGTTGGTGAAGCATGATCTAGTGAGAGGCTTGCATGATGTCACATTTGAGAAGGATAGACCTTGTAGTGCATGTCAAGCCGGCAAGCAACATGGGAACTCACATCCCAAGAAGAATGAGATGTCAACTTCAAGAGCATTTGAGTTGTTGCACATGGACTTATTTGGCCCAACTCACTACACATCAATTGGGGGCAACAAGTATGGATTTGTGATTGTGGATGACTACTCAAGGTACACATGGGTGTTCTTTCTCTATGACAAGAGTGAAGTCTATGATCTATTCAAGTCTTTTGTCAAGAGGGTGCAAAATGAGTTTGACACTACCATCAAGAAGATAAGAAGTGACAATGGGAGTGAATTCAAGAACACAAGAGTTGAAGAGTTGTGTGATGAGCTTGGAATTGTGCATCAATTCTCACCAACCTACACTCCCCAATCCAATGGTGTAGTTGAGAGGAAGAATAGGACCTTGATTGAGATGGCAAGAACTATGCTACTTGAGTACAATGTGAGTGAGAAGTTTTGGAGTGATGCTATCAACACGGCTTGCTACTATAGCAATCGCCTCTATTCCCATGGGAAGTTAGAGAAGACTCCATATGAAATCTTGAATGGAAGGAAGCCCAATATTGCTTACTTCCGGATCTTTGGTTGCAAATGCTACATACTCAAGAAAAGACAAAGGCTTGGCAAGTTTGACAAGAGATGTGATGAGGGATTTCTTCTTGGCTACTCAACTTCTAGCAAGGCTTATAGAGTGTGATACTTAGCTAGTGGTCTAGTTGAAGAGGTTCATGATGTTGAATTTGATGAAACCTAAGGCTCTCAAAGTGGAGATCAAAATCAAGATGATGTGGGTGGAGATCAATTGAGCAATGCAATGAGGCAAGCACAAGTGGTACTCAACATCAAGATCAAGATCAAGGTCAAGCAAGCAATGCAAATGAGCTAGTTCTTCAACCTTCAAACATTGCAAGAGATCATCCTCTAGATCATATCATTGGTGACATTCAAAGAGGTGTACAAATAAGATCAAGATTGGCTAGCATATGTGAGCACTACTCCTTTGTGTCATTCATTGAGCCAACTAAGATTGATGAAGCATTGAAGGATCCGGATTGGATAAATGCCATGCATGAGGAATTGAACAACTTCACTAGAAATGATGTGTGGGAGCTTGTTGAGAGGCCAAAGAAGCACAATGTGATTGGAACCAAGTGGTCTTCAAGAACAAGCAAGATCAAGATGGATTGGTTGTGAGGAACAAAGCAAGACTAGTGGCACAAGGTTACACACAAGTTGAGGGTCTTGACTTTGGAGAAACATATGCACCGGTGGCAAGATTAGAGGCAATTAGAATCCTATTGGCCTATGCTTGTGCTCACAACATCAAGCTCTATCAAATGGATGTGAAGAGTGCATTTCTCAATGGCTTCATCAATGAGGAAGTGTATGTTGCACAACCTCCCGGTTTTGAGGATGACAAGAAGCCCAACCATGTCTACAAGCTCAAGAAGGCATTGTATGGTTTGAAGCAAGCTCCAAGGGCATGGTATGAAAGATTGAGGGATTTTCTCATCTCCAAAGGCTTCAAGATGGGCAAAGTTGACACCACTCTCTTCACCAAGAAGATAGAAGATGACTTGTTTGTGTTGCAAATCTATGTGGATGATATCATCTTTGGATCAATAAATCAATTCTTTTGTGAAGAGTTTGCTAAGATGATGGCTAGTGAGTTTGAAATGTCAATGCTTGGAGAGTTGAGCTACTTACTTGGTCTTCAAATCAAGCAAATAAAGAATGGCACCTTTGTGAGTCAAAGCAAGTATATCAAGGACATGATCAAGAAGTTTGGGTTGCAAGATGCAAAGGCCATTACTACACCTATGGGAACCAATGGTGGCTTGGACATTGATGATAGTGGCAAGATGATTGAGCAAAAGCTATATAGATCAATGATTGGAAGCTTGCTATATGTTACCGCATCAAGGCCGGACGTCATGTGTAGTGTGTGCATGTGTGCAAGACTTCAAGCTTCTCCTAGAGAGAGTCACTTGAAGGCAACCAAGAGGGTATTGAGATACTTGAAGGGCACTCAAGATGTTGGTCTATGGTATCCCAAGGGGTCAAGCTTTGAGTTGATTGGATACTCCGACTCCGACTATGCCGGTTGCAAGATTGATAGGAAGAGCACAAGTGAAACATGCCAAGTGCTAGGAAGATCTCTTGTGTCATGGTCTTCAAAGAAGCAAAATAGTGTGGCACTTTCCACCGCCGAAGCCGAATATATTAGTGCGGGGAATTGTTGTGCACAATTGCTATGGATGAAAGCCACCTTGAAGGACTATGGGATCAAGTTCAAGTATGTGCCTTTGTTTTGTGACAATGAAAGTGCAATCAAAATGACAAACAATCCGGTTCAACATTCAAGAACCAAGCACATTGATGTGAGGCACCACTTCATTAGAGATCATCAACAAAAGGGAGATGTGAGCATTGAAAGCATTGGCACCGAAGATCAACTAGCCGACATATTCACCAAGCCTCTTGATGAGAAAAGATTTTGCAAGTTGAGGAATGAGTTGAACATACTTAGCTTCTCCAACATGGATTGATGCACCCCATATATGACATGCCTCTCCTCCAACATAGCAAGGTAAAGTTGGTTGTTGCATCTCATGCATCCCTTGCTAGTTGTGTAGACATGTATACATGTGCATCTTGCTAGGCTCATTCATTGCAAATCAAATGAATTTGAAGGATATATGGCACCACTATTGTTTCTATGCTTGATTTGATCTAGTGGTGGCATACGACTTGTTTGTGAGCTTGTGAACCTAGTGTTGAATCTTTAGCACTTGCTCACGATGTGTATCTCAACATGGTCAAGATAACCCTTATTCTTATGAGGTGTGAAGAAGCTTGCCCTTGGTTCAAACCGAGATACATTTTCTAGGCATGTGGCTTAGATTTGGCCATAGTTGATTGACTTGTTTCTCTCATCTTATGCACCCTTGTTGGTGATTGTTGACAAAGGGGGAGAAATAAGTCACAAAGAGCAATGGAAGGGGATCAATCTTTATGATATGACCCAACCATGAGCACACAAATAGGGGAGCAAGTTCATAGACTATTTGTTGCATATTGTGTGTGCATTCATGATGATATGGAGCATTGCAAGCTAAATTCAATATTCATGCTTGTTTGATGTAATGCTAGTATAGAACTTGATTGATGAAATGAAGTACTAGCATGCATAGGTGGTTTCTAGACATAGAGTTTCTCTTGTTCAAGTACCTTGCTTATAAAATGATCTCATGAGGTATTTTGAGTTTTGATGGATGTCTAGATTCCCATGGTGCTAAGGAAGGTTTATTATCGCACTCCGATTGGTATCACACTTCAAAGGTCAATTCTATAAACCTTAGTACCATTTTGGTTGTGGTAACTCTCACACAAGTTTTATCTATGCATGTGTGCTTGAAAATCGACCAAACATTTGATGCACACATGCAGGGGGAGCTACCACTACCAAAACCGGAATTGAAATGCTTGTCCGAACCACGATTCATGATCAAAATGTCTTGGGCAAGCAATTCAATTTCATATTGAACTCAATTTCCATATCTTTGTGAGCTTTGTGAAGGGTTGTCATCAATTACCAAAAATGGGGAGATTGAAAGCTCCGGTTTGGTTTTGGTAATTAATGACACTCAACGTTGCTAATGCTTTGCTCTAAGTGTGGTTAGACACATAGCAACGTGACGGTGGATGATGGAGCATGGTGATCACCGTGATGAACATGGTGCATGTGATGTGACCGAGCTCCGACGGAGGCCCATGGAGATCAAGGCGAAGGTATACTTGATAGGGCTTTCCGGTTTGGTGGTCAAGACACTTAGCGAGTGTGACCACATTTAGGATCGATAACCGACTATCAAGAGGGGTTTCCTCGGTTCATTCGCGGTCCTAAGTGCCTCTAGTTGCGACTTTGCATGATGCATGAGAGACTAACTAGAGGGCTAACTCTTGCCGACATGGTCGTGCTTGTACTACTAACTCCGGTCCTTGAGACAAGGTCTACACTTGGTGGAGTTGGTACTCAAGGCAAGAGGATGGACTTGAAGCGAAGACGGCGCGAAGAAACGGCGAAGACGGCGCCTCTGCACAGCGCCGGACGCGGCTGTTGGCCGGCGCCGGACGCACAGAGGGCGACGGACGCACTCCAGAAACTTCTCTGGCACGCGGCTCCGTCGAACTCTGGCGCCGGACGCCAGGTCGCGAGCGACGGACGCGGAGTGGCTGCATCCGGCGTGCTCGAGCGCTGCGCGGGCAGGGCGTGCTCCACTCTGACGGACGCGGCCGGCGGTGTTGCGCAGGACGCGGTACGGCGTGGTTCCGGCGTCCAGCGTTCCTCGGCATGACGCATGGCTCGGGTGAGGCGCTGGCTGTGCTGGCTTGGCTCGACAACAGCGCCGGACGCGGCCGGCGTGCCGTGCCGGACGCTGAGGCGGCCGCGGGACGCAGATCCGAAACTCTTCGTTGGCCCAGGCCGGCGGACGCCGCGTCGGACGCACGTTGTGTGCGGTGCGGATCGCGGCGGACGGGCCCGAGCCGGGAGGCGCGTTTGAATGGCAACGGTCGGCGCGCGGCTGAGGGAGCAGGCGCCGGACGCGTCCGGCGCAGTGTTTCTGCGCCCCCGAGGACCAACGGCTCTATTTCGACTTGGGGTCTATAAATATGAGGTTGGCCAGTTGGGAGACTCTCTCTTGCCCATTCTAACACACTTGAGCATACTTTGAGCTAGAGACACTCCTCCCCACTCATCTCTTGGATAGGTTGATCATTCTTGAGAGAGATTTGAGTGAGAACAAGTGATTTGCATTGCGAGTTGCATCTAGATCCACTTGTTCATCGAGTGAGCTGTGGATTCTTGTTACTCTTCGGTGATTCTCGTCACCGTAGACGGTTTGGAGCAGCGGATGGTGGTTGAGCTCGAGTTGGAGATTGTTCGAGGCCACACCGGGTTCTTGTGAGGGGTTCTTGATCCTTCCCTGCGGGAGTTCGCGAAAGGATACTCTAGTGGATTGCTCGTGGCTTGTGGATCCTTGTCTTGTGTGGAGATTGCGGCTCCCCATTGGGGTCCTTGGCACTGAGCCAATTGAGCGGGCAACTCACCAAGCAAGTGTATCGCCACAACGAGGACTAGCTTGCCGGGAAGCAAGTGAACCTCAGTAAAAAATCATTGTGTTGATTTGTGATTACCGAGGCTTCGACCTACTTGTGCTTGTGTTTGAGCTCTCTAGGTGATTGGCTACTGCACCGGTGATTGGCCATCTTCTACTCTTCGTGGCGGTATAAACTTCCATCATCTCCTTACTTTCCGCAAAGTAGAATTGCTTGTTGTGGTTGGTCAGGAACCACTCTTTGAGTAGTTTAAATCCCGTGGGTAGAATTGCTTGGTTGGTTTCGGTGAACCGACATTGTGTAGCTTGATCACCGTGGTTGTTGTGCATTTGGATTGAGTAGCCTTGCTTTGTTTAGGACGGCTTGCATAGAGTAGTCAAAGTTTTAGCTTTGCACATTTGCCGACTTGCTATCTAATTTGGTGTCTAGTGTTATTGCTAGAAATTTTATTAGGCTATTCACCCCCCCTGTAGCCATAGTGACCTTTCACGTGGTATCGGAGCTGGGCACCGTTTGTTTGAGTTGGATTAACATCCTACGGTGAAGCAATGGCATTGGTTATGCATATCAACAACACCAAGAAGGCACCATCATTTCGAGGTGATGACTATGCCAAATGGAAGCTCAAGATGAAGAGTCATCTCAAGTCAATCAACCTTGAGGTGTGGAAAGTGGTGGAAACAAAGTTTGAGCTTGTTGAGGGTGCGGTGCCAACACCGGCCGAAGAGAAGAAGCAACAAGCAAATGACATTGCCGTGAGTGCTTTCCATGAGGCGCTTGATGATAAAGCTTTTGAGCTCATCAAGAACCTTGAGGTGGCTCATGACATTTGGTAGAAGCTAGAAGAATCTTATGAGGGCACCGAAAGTGTCAAGACCGCAAGAGCCTACATGTTGCAAGAGAAGTTTGCAAGCTTCTCAATGAAGGAGGATGAGAGTGTGCCGGAGATGTTCCATAGGCTCAAAGTCATTGTCAATGAGCTCAAGGGACTTGGGGAAGAGATCAAGGACTCTCAATTCTCCACCAAGTTCATGAGGTGTCTTCCCAAGAGATTTGACATGTTGAAGACCGTCATGGTGAAGACAACCATGAAGGAGAAGCCAACACCCAACCAAGTCCTTCAAGAGATCATGGCCGATGATGAGTTTAGAGAAGATCATGAGAAGGAAGAGTTGGTGAAGAAGAAGAAGAAGGAGAATGCGAAGAAAGATGATGACAAGAAGAGCGTGGCATTCAAGGCCACATCATCCAAGAGCAAGGGAAAGAAGAAGAAGAGTCTTCAAGTGAAGATGAACCATGCTCTAGCTCAAGTGGACAAGAAGAAAAAGTGAGTGAACAAATGGCACTCCTTGTGAAGAGAATGGGGAAGCTCATGAAGAAGGGGTACCGGTCCAAGAGCAAGAGAAGCTCATCCAAGTCAAGTGACCATCCCATGAAGTGCTTTCGGTGCAATAGCAAGGATCATCTCATTGCCAAGTGTCCCGATGCAAGTGATGATGTAGATGCCATGAAGAAGGAGAGGAAGAAGCAAGAGAAGAAGAAGGAGGAGAAAGACTCCTCTCACAAGAAGAAGAAGGGTGAATCTCATGTGGCAACTTGGGAGAGTGATTCATCTTCCGCAAGTGATGAAGATGATGATTCCAAGAAGAAGAAGAAGAAGGGGCACGCAAGCATTGCCATTCAAGAGAAGCTCTCTCTATTTGGTGCTCCATCATCTTGCTTCATCGCCAAGGCCACTAAGGTACAACCTCCACCTGATAGTGATGATGAGAGTGATGATGATGATGAGACCACAAAAGAAGAACTATGGGTCATGCTTGAGGATTGCAAAGGTGCTTTCAATGACTCTAGGAAAGAATGTAGGGGCTTGCGCAAGAATAAACAAAACCTTGAGCAAGAACTTATGAAGTTGAGGGCTTCTTATGAGAGTCTAATGGTAGACCATAAGAAGCTAGAGAAGGCTCACTCCAAGCTTGAAAAAGCTCATTCTTCTCTAGTTGAGAAGCAAGAGAAAGAGCAATCACATGTGGTGATCATAGAAAAGAAAGATGTGGCTACATCATGTGATTCACTTGATGATTCAATTGTTGTTGCATCACTTGACCCTTCATGCTCTCATGCCTCTACTTCATCTAGTAGTGTTGGTCATGCATGTGATTCTACACTAGTAGTTGAGAATGAGTCTCTTAAGAAGGAAGTCAAGGAGCTCAATCACACCTTGGCTAAGGCTTATGGTGGTGAGGACCGCTTGCTTATGTGCTTGGGTAGCCAAAGAGCTTCTCTCTACAAAGAGGGATTGGGCTATACCCCCAATAAATGCAAAGCCGCCTTTGCTCCTCACAAGACTTGTTTTATGAAGAATAATGGTAGCTATTGCGAGAGTTGCAAGCAAGTGGGTCATTTAGAGCATGCATGCAAGAACAAGAACACTAGTGCTTCCTCTTACAAGTTGAATGCTTCATACATGCTTGTTAAGAGTGAGTGTGGTGTGAGTGCTAGATTCATTGGTACACCATAGAAGAGCTCAAAGGAGAAAGCTATTTGGGTGCCAAAGACTCTAGTGACTAACCTTCAAGGACCCAAGCAAAAGTGGGTACCTAAAGCTTGATGTCTTCTTGTAGGTCAATTACAAAGCCGGAGGGAGGCATTGGGTGCTTGATAGTGGTGCATCAAATCATATGACCTGTGAAGATAGTTGTTGGTCAATGTTACGCAGTTACCAGAATTAGATAAAGATTCTAGTTCCCCGGCAATGGCGTCAGAAATGCCTTTCGACACTCCTTAGCGCACACCGACTAGAGTAAAGATAAACATGACTGGCGTCTGATAGCTAAGCCTACTGCAAACCCGAACTACCACTAGAGAGAGGGTGTCACAATTCCTACTGCAAACCCCCGGCAACAGCCTAAGAATGCTAAGCTAAGCTAGATCCTAGTGACAACGTAAGACTGATCAAGGGTAACTCTGCAAGCGCACAGGTACACTTCAACCGGTTGAGTATTCCGGTGTCGAATTTGTAGTTCGCTCACGGGAAGCGGATTAAGACTCTTTAGCAAATGGGTGATAGAAACCCGTGGTGGTTCTACTCAATCTAAGCTATTGATATTGATAAAGGGGTAAGTGTTGATATGAGTGATAAACTAAAGGTAACTAGTAGGTAGCTAGCTAGGTGGGAGGACAACGAGTGAGTAAGGACTCCTATGTATCTAACTATACTCCTGTGTTCTAATCTTACTAGTGTAATGAATCAACTAAACTAATGCCTAGACAATCTGTGTGATAGGGGAAGTCGGCTGACAAACAGGAGGGTTCATCCCCTGCTCCTGTGGACCTTTGACTTTAATGGGCACCCTACAGCCTATCCCTGACGCAAATAGAGCCAACTGGGGGTCTGCGTTCTGTCACAACCGCCCCCGCTAATATACGTCGGAAAGTGAATGGATATACCAATCAACGATAGGGTGTATCCACTATTAAGCACTAGCCTAAGCACCTCGCTTAATCTAGTCTTAAGACTCCGGCTATCACATAAGGAACCTCGGCCCCAGCTGGTAATGAAACACACACAAAGGATCTAGACACTAAACTAGTTTAGACTCTACACTAATGTGACTAAGACACAACACAACTACACTAGTATAGCAGTGCACTAAGTAAATACCGAAAGTAAA
This sequence comes from Themeda triandra, assembly GCA_018135685.1. Lineage (NCBI taxonomy): Eukaryota > Viridiplantae > Streptophyta > Magnoliopsida > Poales > Poaceae > Themeda > Themeda triandra. The sequence goes on from JAENPR010001848.1 coordinate 85,338, forward strand.
GTACTTAAAGTAAAGACTTAATAAAGTCAAGCAAGACTATATTAATATAAGAAAAGTACTTCGAAAGTAAAGGTACAAGAGCTATACCGAGATTCTCCGAAGACGACTCCGAGACCCGAGCTTCGCTCGACTCGACTCTAACTCCCACTCCAGACTAGACTACACTACTCTTGATCTCCCAAGAGAGCTTGAGCTTGAGAACACTATTGTGAACTACTTGGGGACACTTTACAATGAGGGATTAGGGGGGTATTTATAGTGGAGGTGGAGTAGGGGTTACTCCAGCGCCACGTCAGCGATCCGTGTGCTCTCCGCCATGTGCCGTTGGATCAAACCGACCTTCCCACCGACTTGAATGGACGATGCTCGGTGTAGGACACGTGGGAGTCATGCAGGAAGGTGGTGGAAGCAAACCGACCTTGAGTGGGGCCCACTTGCAGGTCGGCCGACCAGGGTCTGGCTGACCAGTGGGTCCCACTTCCCTTCTAGAAGGTCCAGGTGGCAGTGGGAGCAGTGCCAAGGTGTCAGGCCACCAAAGGCAGGTCGGCCGACCTGGCACCTAGCCCCTGGCCCACGTGGCAGCTTCCTGGTGCTGTCCTGGCTTGTCACGTGTAGTCTTGTCCGATGTTGGGTTCACTTGATATCTTGCTTGCTTCTATGTGGATCCGTGGTCCAATGTACCAATCGGGTGGAATGTTGATGTGTGATACATTTGGATCCAGGATCAGGTTCTCCTATAGCATCAGGGATCCTGCTTGGTGGTCAGATCCTGGTGAGACTAGAATCAGGTTAGTAGACCTGGGTTTTGGTCTCACAGGGCCTGTTTCCAGCTTTCCTACATTTCACAAGCTAAGAATACAAGTGGAACTTTATTAGTGATAAATACGCTCATGTGATGCTTATCTTCCTTCTATCGAGGACTGTTGATGGGTTCCTGGGTGTACCAAAACTAGTCTTTATTCCCGTCAACAAGATCCCCCAAGCTTAACCTTTGCTCGTCCCGAGCAAACGATCAAAACTTGGTTCGATTGGATCAGGTATCATTACTAAGTTAACATCTCGATAGTACTAAGTGCACAACAAAGAACCTCTCCTTGAATGGAAAATTTAGCAATATTAACACACCCATATTACTCTAGCACCCATGGGGCTTATGGCATTAACTCAGTCTTGGGATGTTGGAAGACAGAGAGCAGTTTTGACTAGAGCATCTACTTTTCTCATTCTTTTAGCAAGTTTCATGCCAGAGGTTTTTGATAAGTTTTTCAAAAGAAATCTTAATGTTCCTCAAATGGTTTCTCTCAAGTCACTCAAGTGGTGTATGAATCCTCACTAAGGCACATCATGTGTTTGCCTTTCAAAAACATCCTACCTCTAATAAGGCTTTATGTGGAGCTTAAGTAGGTATGTCAAGGAATAGCGTACTTGCAAGGCATATGTTGTCTTAGTTAAGAAAAAATGAAGTCTTGGACCACAGAAGAGACTTATCATACCCTTAGATCAAGATGTAAATTGGAATGGATGTATGGAATGGATGGTAAGGTAATGAGAGAAAGGTGGATGTATGGTGGATGAGGTTGCTCCTCTATTTGATGCTGCTTCTATTGAGACAAGGCTAGCTCTTTCTTCTCTCTTTTTTTTTTGCATAGATGCCTAGCCTTTATGAGATATGTCTCACCTAACAAATGATAACTGAGAGAGAATTTCTAACTTTGGAGCATGGAGCAACCCATAGAATAAAATGGTGAAGGTGCGTACTTCCAGTGTAGAAGCAGCACAAGAATGGTGGTATGGATGATGATGCATGCTCCTAGTGTATGAGTAGCATAATTATGATGGTGAGATGTGTACTCCCAGGGTAGGAGTAGCATAAATGATGAATAGTGAGATGCGTACTCCCAGGGTAGGAGTAGCATAAATGATGGTAGTAAGATACGTACTCCCAGGGTAGGAGCAGCATGGTTGCGTACTTCTGGATTAGAAGCAGCATATTTGGTTATTTGTGGATCTTGATCTTAGAGCCATGACAAACCTCTAACAAAGGTTCTACAAGTCTTAACCAAACTCAATGCAAGCAAGTAGCTTATGTAGAAGGCTTTTGGATAAATCAAGGTATATATGGCCGTGGTAGGAATTTCAACACCATTGAGGAACAATTAAGTTTTTTCATTCGTTTTAAAAGGAAATCTCTAGCAATCATGCGTGCTTAGAACAATAGAGTAGAACTCCTATCTTAACTATCTCATATCTCACAACAACTTAGACTTTGTATTAGCACTTGCAACCCACTAAGTGATCAAGTTCATGATGGTTAAAGGTGCCAAGTAATCCAGACTTAGAGAAGTGCTAGTTGTAAACAAGTACTAGAGAAACATTAACTAGTAATTTCATCATCATTTCCATAGAAAGACTAGCACACATGAAGCATATAAGCAAGGAGGGAAATAAAGCAATTAAATATTTTTGGGTTTTTGAATTTTTAGAATTTTTTTTAAATGCGAGAAAACAATAACTAAAATGCAATAAGACAAGAATTAAATGAGGGGGATTGGAAACATACCTTGGATAGGCTTACCATAGTGGGGGAGAGGATCTCCCCCAAGCTTGTCTCTTGCTCACTGTTGTGAGAACCACTCGTTCCACTGGTCCCAGCGGTGCCCTTCCTCCGTGATGACGCCTTGGACCATGTTCAAGTTCTGTTGCACGATTTGCAACGTGGCTTGCTGCTCGATGTGGAGGTTCTCCACCTCCTGGGTGAGTGCTTCTATCTCGGTCGGTGGCTGACGCCTCCCTCTGCGAGGGCAAGGAGTATGTGCCCAGGATGGTGTCCTGGAATGAGGAGGTGCTCCCATGTGGGAAGAGCTCACCTCCTCTTCCTCATTGGGTGCAGCATGAGAGGGGCCAGCTTGCTCCTGAGCAGCACGGGCTCGTGCTCTCGTCATTCTGTCCGTCCCTGCAACAGGACAAGATCTTCCCCTTCTGTCCAGGGTTAGTGATGAGACATTATACAGCCGAAGCCTCTCATCAGGGAGAGAGACTTCGAATGCATCAGTCCCATAGGTCATCTTAAGTGCACCTCTTGGACCTCTTTTGATTAGACCAACTCGTATAAACATTTCTTCAAGAATAATTGGTCTGTTCGCAGGCATAAAGTCACAAACATTCCCCTCAAGCAAACCCAAGCTTTCAGCAATTCTAGTCATGAATGAAGTAAAGCCTATGGGTGTTTCTTGAACAACAGAGTTCTCCCAAAAGTGTACTAGCATTTTAACAGGGGCAAACTTGATTTTATTAACCATGACATACATGAGTTGCATCTCTTTAAGACCTATTCTTGATAAATCAGTCCTAGGGAAAAGAGTGATTGCAATCCAAAAGAATATAAACCTCAAGATTGGATTATGAATTTGCTTAGGTTTAGGATTGGACCAATCATTAGACACAGAGATTGACTTCCAAAAGATAGCAAGATTAAAATTTGCTAAAGCAACCTCTTCATCTAGTATGCAATCATGATCAAAGCCTAGAGCAACACTCAACTCACTCCAAGACAGGTCATAGTCATTGTTAAACATGCGAAAGCTAACACCCAAAGCATTTGATTTTAGCGAACAAAGGAATTCTTGGGTGAGTAACTCTATGCCATGCTCAGGAATTTGCCAAAATGTGGACCAACCAATGGTATTAAAAACTATGGCAAAGTCGGTGCTCATACCTGTTTTGTCGAGGAGTTCTTGGTTGAAGAGGGCGGAATGCTGGAAACCGCAAGTGCGAAGATTATAGAGCTTTCCTAACTCCTCATAGGTGACCATGAGGTTGTTAATAGGCTCCATCATCTTGCCAGGCATGACGACAGGGACAAGATGGTGCACTTGTTCTTCCTCCTCCCTCTCATGACTCCAACTTTCGGATTGGCGAGAGCTCGAGGACGAACCATCGCCCTTCTTTTTGCTAGACCTTCGGAAGGGGTTCTTCATCCTAACTACACTAGTGGGCAGACAAGACCAAGCTTTCTACTATACTACTAAGAGAGAAAGGGAAAATGTTTTTGGGTTTTTGGGTTTATGACTACTACTACACTAGACTTGAGAAGGCTTGAAACACTAAGAGAGAAGAGAAGGCCAAGTGAGCTCGAGATGATTCTGCTAGTTGAGGTGTGGGATTGAGCTCACATTGGGGTGGTATTTATAGGGGTAAAAGGGCAAGGCCAAACCAGCCAAGGTGTAGGTCGGCCGACCACCACATTGGGCCATGTGCTCTTATGTCTCGCTTTAGACAAGGAATCTAGCCTCGTGTTTGTGAAAAGTCAGGAAGATGGGACCAAACCTTGGTCGGCCGACCAAGGATTTTGCCCCCACCACTTTGGACATGTTCTGTCTGGTTGTCTGATAAAGGTGGTGGTGGTCCTGGTCCAAGATTCCTGCTAGTTGATTCGGATTCCTATGTCTAGTGTTTGGTGAAAGAGAAAAGGAAAGGGCAAAAGTGGAGACAAGAATAAAGGTTGTCTCCAAGCATGCATTGCTGTTCCCTATGCTTGCTTTAGCTGTTGGGGTGTTCCCTAAAGCATTCTCATGCTCAAAGTAGCATCCTAAGCTAAAGTCATGAGTAAGCTAAAGTCATGAGCATTGCACCATCTCTCTTTGAATTCTGGCTAGTGGGATGGGCATAGGATCCATGTGTGTCAGTAGTGGGAGACAGCTGGGTGCCTGGTGGGACCAAGTCCAGGTCGGCCGACCTGGGCTTGTGAGCCCTGAGGGCACCCGGCACTTCCTTGGATCCTCGCTTCTAGCCGAGTGAAAGAGAGGTGGTGGACCCCAAAGGTCGTCGGTCGACCGGGCCTTGGTGGCCCCACCGGCTCGGCTTTTCTCTAAACACTCTTCTCAAGTTTTATTACCTATATCCAACTTTATTTTATTGAAATAAAAAGTATGCGTTATGAAAGTAAACATGCAATTGAAAAGGGAAATGCAGAATTGAAATGCATGAAAATAAACATGAGATAACTACGACATACCACAGTCGGCGGAGGGCTCTGTGTTTTAGGTCCATAGAGCAGGACCTCTCCTGTCGGGTTCATTCAGTGGACACCTCAGTCGGTCCCGGAGATGGGGACCGTGAGGGTGTCTCCTTCTTCTGCCATTCTTGCTGGACTTCGGCTTTCGGTTCGGCGGGTTCTTCTTTTGCTTCGGCCTTCTTGGCTGACTTGGTAGTCTTAGTGTTCTTCCTTCGGTGGTGTTGGCGACGTGGCTTCTCGGGTGCTTGTGCCTGCATGTTAGCTTTGAAACCATTGAAAGGCACTCTTACCCTCCATCCATTGAACTGCATATGGATCTGTGCAGTCCCCATGTAGATAGTGGCGTCCACCGTGTTCAGGAATGGTCGTCCCAGGATGAGCGGTACTTAAACATTGGCTCCCATGTCCAGTACCAGGAAATTGGCAGGGATATACTCATCTTTAATTTCGAGTAAGATATCCCATGCCAACCCCTCGGGAAACCGGATGGTTTGGTCCGCCATCTGCAAATGCACATATGTAGGGTGCAAAGGGCTCCCTAACAGGTTATCATAAGTTACCTTGGACATGATGTTGACACCGGATCCAAGGTCGCAGAAGGCGTTGTCGAAGATCTGCGGTCCGATCTGGCAAGTGATCGTCGGCAGGCCAGGATCTCCTTTCTTTGGGACAAACGATGAATCCACCGTCACCCGAACGGAACAAGAATGAGGCTTACCGAACTTCGTAGTTACTAGCCTGATGCCCTCAATAGGGTCCTCAGGCTTTGCCGGAATCTTACCTTGCTCATAAGTGGGGACATGGCCGCTAACCGAGCTAACTGGTTTTCTAACATTTTATTAAAGCTCAATTGATTTTTCATAGCGAGTTAAAGCTATCCATTTTCTCACTAAGACTTTCTAAGATCTTGTCATTAGCCATTATTCTTTTATTAAGACCATCATTAATTTTAATTTGACCAAAGACAAGTTCTTTCAAGGAAGGTTGGTTATTGAAAGAATTACCAGAATTATTATTGTAACCCATACCTTGGCCTTGGTAGAAGGGGCGTGAACTCCGTTGCAGTTGTTGGGGCCGATTCCCGTTGTTGAAGTGGTTGTTGTTGTTGTTGTTGTTGCTGCTGATGAAGTTCACCTCCTCCTGAGTCATGGAGCAATTGTTGCCCGAATGGTCCTCCTCTCTGCAAACCTCGCACCATGGGTCAGTACCCACGGCACAGATAGCGGCAGGAGTCTGTATGGCCTCCACTTCCTTGTTAGAGGATGATCCCTCTATCTTCTTCATCAGGAGGTCCATCTTGGCGGAGAGCATATCCACCTTGCTAAGGGCGTGGACACCTCTCTTCTTGGGCTGAAGGCGCTCTTCGTTCCATCCTTGGTTGACCACCATCTTCTCGATGAGCTCCTTGGCATCCCTGACATTGTGTTGCAGGAATGCCCCTCCAGCAGAAGCATCAAGGTGACTCCGGGCTACACCAGTCAGCACATGGTAGAAACCTTGAATAATGAGCCATTCGTCTATCCCATGGTGGGGACAGGCTTGAATGTACTCATTGAGACGTTCCCATGTTTCGGGAAACGTCTCGTCGGACTTTTGTTGGAAGCTTGAAATCTTCCCGCACAGGACACTGGTCTTGCCCGCAGGAAAGAACTTCTTGAGGAATGCATTGGCACATCTATCCCAAGTTGTCACCTCGGCCTTGTTGTTGTAGAACCATTGCTTCGCTTTTCCCAACAATGAAAATGGGAAAAGACGAAGGCGAACGGCATCTGCAGTGACGTTCTTGACCGTGAAGGTGTTGCACACCTCCAGAAAGTGTTGGAGGTGGGCCTTAGCATCCTCATGTGGCTTCCCATAGAACTGATTTGCTTGCACCATGTTGATCAGTGCAGGCTTGAGTTCAAAAGTTGCATCGCCCAAGTTCACGTTTGGACCCGTAGCGAGAAAGTCGGCTGACGGCGATGAGAACTCAGCGATGGTCTTCTGAGCCATGACTGCCTTAACAACTGGTGCGGGGCTTCCTTCCACAAATGGTTCAGGCTCTGAGATGATTCTCTGAGGAGGGACTAGACTGCGTCTAGCTCTCTTCAGCAACTTCTCAAGATCTTCGACGAAGTTCGATGGCAGACTGAAACCGCTCATGCACTGTCTAGAAAAGGATGATAACAAAAAAAAACAAGACAAGTGAAGGGTAAGCCCCTAACACTACGGATGCTTAGATTAAGAGTAGACCATGGATCCCAATTTACTAAAGATACTTAATACGGGGCTTCCCCGGCAATGGCGCCAGAAATGCTTGTTGGTCAATATTACGCAGTTACCAGAATTAGATAAAGATTCTAGTTCCCCGGCAATGGCGTCAGAAATGCCTTTTGACACTCCTTAGTGCACACCGACTAGAGTAAAGATAAACATGACTGACATATGATAGCTAAGCCTACTGCAAACCCGAACTACCACCAGAGAGAGGGTGTCACAATTCCTCTTCCTAAGAATGACCTAAGAATGCTAAGCTAAGCTAGATCCTAGTGACAACGTAAGACCGATCAAGGGTAACTCTGCAAGCACACGGTATTTGTAGCACTTCAACCGGGTGAGTATTCCGGTGTCAAATTTGTAGTTCGCTCACGGGAAGCGGATTAAGACTCTTCAGCAAATGGGTGATGAAAACCCGTGGTGGTTCTACTCAATCTAAGCTATTGATATTGATAAAGGGGTAAGTGTTGATATGAGTGATAAACTAAAGGTAACTAGTAGGTAGCTAGCTAGGTGGGAGGACAACGAGTGAGTAAGGACTCCTATGTATCTAACTATACTCCTGTGTTCTAATCTTACTAGTGTAATGACTCAACTAAACTAATGCCTAGACAATCTGTGTGATAGGGGAAGTCGGCTGACAAACAGGAGGGTTCATCCCCTGCTCCAGTGGACCTTTGACTTTAATGGGCGCCCTACAGCCTATCCCTGATGCAAATAGAGCCAACTGGGGGTCTGCGTTCTGTCACAACCGCCCCCACTAATATACGTCAGAAAGTGAATGGATATACCAATCAACGATAGGGTGTATCCACTATTAAGCACTAGCCTAAGCACCTCGCTTAATCTATTCTTAAGACTCCGACTACCACGTAAGTAACCTCGGCCCCAGTTGGTAATGAAACACACACAAAGGATCTAAACACTGAACTAGTTTAGACTCTACACTAATGAGACTAAGACACAACACTACTACACTAGTATAGCAGTGCACTAAGTAAATACCGAAAGTAAAGTACTTAAAGTAAAGACTTAATAAAGTCAAGCAAGACTATATTAATATAAGAAAAGTACTTCAAAAGTAAAAGTACAAGAGCTATACCAGATTCTCCAGAAGACGACTCCGGAGACCCGAGCTTCGCTCGACTCGACTCTAACTCTCACTCCAGACTAGACTACGCTACTCTTGATCTCCCAAGAGAGCTTGAGCTTGAGAACACTATAGTGAACTACTTGCGGACACTTTACAATGAGGGACTAGGGGGGTATTTATAGTGGAGGTGGAGTAGGGGTTACTCCAGCGCCACGTCTGCGATCCGTGTGCTCTCCGCCATGTGCCGTTGGATCAAACCGACCTTCCCACCGACTTGAATGGATGATGCTCGGTGTAGGACACGTGGGAGTCATGCAGGAAGGCGGTGGAAGCAAACTGACCTTGAGTGGGGCCCACTTGCAGGTCGGCCAACCAGGGTCTGGTTGACTTGTGGGTTCCACTCCCCTTCTAGAAGGTCCAGGTGGCAGTGGGAGCAGTGCCAAGGTGTCAGGCCACCAAAGGCAGGTCGGCCGACCTGGCACCTGGCCCCTGGCCCATGTGGCAGCTTCCTGGTGCTGTCCTGGCTTGTCATGTGTAGTCTTGTCCGAAGTTAGGTTCACTTCATATCTTGCTTGCTTCTATGTGGATCCTTGGTCCAATGTACCAATCGGGTGGAATGTTGATGTGTGATACATTTGGATCCAGGATCAGGTTCTCCTATAGCATCAGGGATCCTGCTTGGTGGTCAGATCCTGGTGAGACCAGAATCAGGTTAGTAGACCTGGGTTTTGGTCTCACAGGGCCTGTTTCCAGCTTTCCTGCATTTCACAAGCTAAGAATACAAGTGGAACTTTATTAGTGATAAATATGCTCATGTAATGCTTATCTTCCTTCTATCGAGGACTGTTGACGGATTCCCGGGTGTACCAAAACTAGTCTTTATTCCCGTCAACAATAGTATGTTCAAATCACTTGACAAGAATGACAATGGTGGATTCAACTCCACATTTGGTGACAATAGCAAGGGTGATGTCATGGTGCTAGGAAAGGTTGCAATTTCCAATGACAAGGATCTCTTCAATATGTTGCTAGTTGATACTTTGAACTTCAATCTTTCGTCGGTGGCACAATTGTGTGATCTTGGCTACAAGTGCATATTTGATGACAAGCATGTTGAGGTGGTGAGCAAGGATCAAGCAAATATCATCTTCAAGGGGTTTAGGCATGGGAGCTTGTACTTGGTTGATTTCAATGCTCGTGAAGCACAACTTTCATCATGTTTGATTGGCAAGTCAAGCAAGGGATGGCTATGGCATAGGCGCCTTGGACATGTTGGCATGAAGCAATTGAACAAGTTGGTGAAGCATGATCTAGTGAGAGGCTTGCATGATGTCACATTTGAGAAGGATAGACCTTGTAGTGCATGTCAAGCCGGCAAGCAACATGGGAACTCACATCCCAAGAAAAATGAGATGTCAACTTCAAGAGCATTTGAATTGTTGCACATGGACTTGTTTGGCCCAACTCACTACACATTAATTGGGGGCAACAAGTATGGATTTGTGATTGTGGATGACTACTCAAGATACACATGGGTGTTCTTTCTCTATGACAAGAGTGAAGTCTATGATCTATTCAAGTCTTTTGTCAAGAGGGTGAAAAATGAGTTTGACACTACCATCAAGAAGATAAGAAGTGACAATGGGAGTGAATTCAAGAACACAAGAGTTGAAGAGTTGTGTGATGAGCTTGGAATTGTGCATCAATTCTCACCAACCTACACTCCCCAATCCAATGGTGTAGTTGAGAGGAAGAATAGGACCTTGATTGAGATGGCAAGAACTATGCTATTTGAGTACAATGTGAGTGAGAAGTTTTGGAGTGATGCTATCAACACGGCTTGCTACTATAGCAACCGCCTCTATTGCCATGGGAAGTTAGAGAAGACTCCATATGAAATCTTGAATGGAAGGAAGCCCAATATTGCTTACTTCCAGATCTTTGGTTGCAAATGCTACATAATCAAGAAAGGACAAAGGCTTGGCAAGTTTGACAAGAGATGTGATGAGGGATTTCTTCTTGGCTACTCAACTTCTAGCAAGGCTTATAGAGTGTGGAAATTGGCTAGTGGTCTAGTTGAAGAGGTTCATGATGTTGAATTTGATGAAACCCAAGGCTCTCAAAGTGGAGATCAAAATCAAGATGATGTGGGTGGAGATCAATTGAGCAATGCAATGAGACACATGGACATTGGTGATATTAGGCCGAGGCAAGTGGATGATGGTGATGAGGTGCAAGTGCCAACACAAGTTGTGATTGATGATTCCAATGAGACAAGCACAAGTGGTACTCAACATCAAGATCAAGATCAAGGTCAAGCAAGCAATGCAAATGAGCTAGTTCTTCAACCTTCAAACATTGCAAGAGATCATCCTCTAGATCATATCATTGGTGACATTCAAAGAGGTGTACAAACAAGATCAAGATTGGCTAGCATATGTGAGCACTACTCCTTTGTGTCATTCATTGAGCCAACTAAGATTGATGAAGCATTGAAGGATCCGGATTGGATAAATGCCATGCATGAGGAATTGAACAACTTCACTAGAAATGATGTGTGGGAGCTTGTTGAGAGGCCAAAGAAGAACAATGTGATTGGAACCAAGTGGGTCTTCAAGAACAAGCAAGATCAAGATGGATTGGTTGTGAGGAACAAAGCAAGACTAGTGGCACAAGGTTACACACAAGTTGAGGGTCTTGACTTTGGAGAAACATATGCACCGGTGGCAAGATTAGAGGCAATTAGAATCCTATTGGCCTATGCTTGTGCTCACAATATCAAGCTCTATCAAATGGATGTGAAGAGTGCATTTCTCAATGGCTTCATCAATGAGGAAGTGTATGTTGCACAACCTCCCGGTTTTGAGGATGACAAGAAGCCCAACCATGTCTACAAGCTCAAGAAGGCATTGTATGGTTTGAAGCAAGCTCCAAGGGCATGGTATGAAAGATTGAGGGATTTTCTCATCTCCAAAGGCTTCAAGATGGGCAAAGTTGACACCACTCTCTTCACCAAGAAGATAGAAGATGACTTGTTTGTGTTGCAAATCTATGTGGATGATATCATCTTTGGATCAACAAATAAATTCTTTTGTGAAGAGTTTGCTAAGATGATGGCTAGTGAGTTTGAAATGTCAATGCTTGGAGAGTTGAGCTACTTCCTTGGTCTTCAAATCAAGCAAATGAAGAATGGCACCTTTGTGAGTCAAAGCAAGTATATCAAGGACATGATCAAGAAGTTTGGGTTGCAAGATGCAAAGGCCATTACTACACCTATGGGAACCAATGGTGGCTTGGACATTGATAATAGTGGCAAGATGATTGAGCAAAAGCTATATAGATCAATGATTGGAAGCTTGCTATATGTAACCGCATCAAGGCCGGACGTCATGTTTAGTGTGTGCATGTGTGCAAGATTTCAAGCTTCTCCTAGAGAGTCACTTGACGGCAACCAAGAGGGTATTGAGATACTTGAAGGGCACTCAAGATATTAGTCTATGGTATCCCAAGGGGTCAAGCTTTGAGTTGATTGGATACTCCGACTCCGACTATGCCGGTTGCAAGATTGATAGGAAGAGCACAAGTGGAACATGCCAAGTGCTAAGAAGATCTCTTGTCTCATGGTCTTCAAAGAAGCAAAATAGTGTGGCACTTTCCACCGCTGAAGCCGAATATATTAGTGCGGGGAATTGTTGTGCACAATTGCTATGGATGAAAGCCACCTTGAAGGACTATGGGATCAAGTTCAAGTATGTGCCTTTGTGTGTGCATTCATGATGATATGGAGCATTGCAAGCTAAATTCAATATTCATGCTTGTTTGATGTAATGCTAGTATAGAACTTAATTGATGAAATGAAGTACTAGCATGCATAGGTGGTTTCTAGACATAGAGTTTCTCTTGTTCAAGTACCTTGCTTATAAAATGATCTCATGAGGTATTTTGAGTTTTGATAGATGTCTAGATTCCCATGGTGCTAAGGAAGGTTTATTATCGCACTCCGATTGGTATCACGCTTCAAAGGTCAATTGTATAAACCTTAGTACCATTTTGGTTGTGGTAACTCTCACACAAGTTTTATCTATGCATGTGTGCTTGAAAATCGACCAAACATTTGATGCACACATGCAGGGGGAGCTACCACTACCAAAACCGGAATTGAAATGCTTGTCCGAACCAAGATTCATGATCAAAATGTCTTGGGCAAGCAATTCAATTTCATATTGAATTCAATTTCCATATCTTTGTGAGCTTTGTGAAGGGTTGTCATCAATTACCAAAAAGGGGGAGATTGAAAGCTCCGGTTTGGTTTTGGTAATTAATGACACTCAACGTTGCTAATGCTTTGCTCTAAGTGTGGTTAGACACATAGCAACATAATGGTGGATGATGGAGCATGGTGATCACCGTGATGAACATGGTGGATGTGATGTGATCGAGCTCCGACGGAGGCCCATGGAGATCAAGGCGAAGGTATACTTGATAGGGCTTTCCGGTTTGGTGGTCAAGACACTTAGCGAGTGTGACCACATTTAGGATCGATAACCGACTATCAAGAGGGGTTTCCTCGATTCATTCGCGGTCCTAAGTGCCTCTAGTTGCGACTTTGCATGATGCATGAGAGACTAACTAGAGGGCTAACTCTTGCCGACGTGGTCGTGCTTGTACTACTAACTCCGGTGCTCGAGACGAGGTCTACACTTGGTGGAGTTGGTACTCAAGGCAAGAGGATGGACTCGAAGCGAAGACGGCGCGAAGAAATGGTGAAGACGGTGCCTCTGCACAGCGTCGGACGCGGCTGTTGGCCAGCGCCGGACGCGCAGAGGGCGACGGACGCACTCCAGAAACTTCTCTGGCGTGCGGCTCCGTCGAACTCTGGCGCCGGACGCCGGGTCACGAGCGACGGACGCGGAGTGGCTGCGTCCGGCGTGCTCGAGCGCTGCGCGGGCAGGGCGTGCTCCACTCCGACGGACGTGGCTGGCGGTGTTGCGCAGGACGCGGTACGGCGTGGTTCCGGCGTCCGGCGTTCCTCGGCATGACGCGTGGCTCGGGTGAGGCGCTGGCTGTGCTGGCGTGGCTCGACAACAGCGCCGGACGCGGCCGGCGTGCCGCGCCGGACGCTGAGGCGGCCCGCAGGACGCAGTCCAGAAAATTTTCTCGCGCGCTGGGCCGGCGGACGCCGCGTCGGACGCACGTTGTGTGCAGCGCCGGACGCGCGGGCGGACGCTGAGCTGGAGGCGTGTTTGAATGGCAACGGTCGGCGCGCGGCTGAGGGAGCAGGCGCCGGACGCGTCCGGCGGTCCGCGTAGGACGCGTCCGGCGCAGTGTTTCTGGCGCCCCCGAGGACCAACGGCTCTATTTCGGCTTGGGGTCTATAAATATGAGGTTGGCCAGTTGGGAGACTATCTCTTGCACATTCTAACACACTTGAGCATACTTTGAGCTAGAGACACTCCTCCCCACTCATGTCTTGGATAGGTTGATCATTCTTGAGAGAGATTTGAGTGAGAACAAGTGATTTGCATTGAGAGTTGCATCTAGAGGCACTTGTTCATCGAGTGATCTGTGGATTCTTGTTACTCTTCGGTGATTCCCATCACCGTAGACGGTTTGGAGCAGCGGGTGGTGGTTGAGCTCGAGTTGGAGATTGTTCGAGGCCACACCGGGTTCTTGTGAGGGGTTCTTGATCCTTCCCTGTGGGAGTTCGCGAAAGGATACTCTAGTGGATTGCTCGTGGCTTGTGGATCCTTGTCTTGTGTGGAGATTGCGGCTCCCCATTGGGGTCCTTGGCACCGAGCCAATTGAGCGGGCAACTCACCAAGCAAGTGTATCACCACAACGAGGACTAGCTTGCCGGGAAGCAAGTGAACCTCGGTAAAAAATCATTGTGTTGATTTGTGATTGCCGAGGCTTCAACCTATTTGTGCTGGTGCTTGAGCTCTCTAGGTGATTGGCTACTGCACCGGTGATTGGCCATCTTCTACTCTTCACGGCGGTATAAACTTCCATCATCTCCTTACTTTCCGCAAAGTAGAATTGCTTGTTGTGGTCGGTCGGGAACCACTCTTTGAGTAGTTTAAATCCCATGGGTAGAATTGCTTGGTTGGTTTCGGTGAACCGACATTGTGTAGCTTGATCACCGTGGTTGTTGTGCATTTGGATTGAGTAGCCTTGCTTTGTTTAGGACGGCTTGCATAGAGTAGTCGAAGTTTTAGCTTTGCACATTTGTCGACTTGCTATCTAATTTGGTGTCTAGTGTTATTGCTACAAATTTTATTAGGCTATTCACCCCCCTCTAGCCATAGTGACCTTTCACGTGGTATTGGAGCTGGGCACCGTTTGTTTGAGTTGGATTAACATCCTACGGTGAAGCAATGGCATTGGTTATGCATATCAACAACACCAAGAAGGCACCATCATTTCGAGGTGATGACTATGCCAAATGGAAGCTCAAGATGAAGAGTCATCTCAAGTCAATCAACCTTGAGGTGTGGAAAGTGGTGGAAACAAAGTTTGAGCTTGTTGAGGGTGCGGTCTTGTTGATACTAGATACGCACACGAAAGAATCAAAGAGAAATAATCCGCAAGCGCACGGATATCGGTGAGCACTTCACCCGGGAGATATTCCAGAGTATCGTTATTTATTTATCCGCTAGGAGAAAACGTGCATCTGACTAACCCAAGTCTATACTTAACCCCTGAGCTACAAACAAGGTAATGAGCGATATAGAGAGGATTACTACCACAGTCTCCTTCCAACCTATGGCAAGCTTTGCAACTACTACTCTATGGGAGCACCTAAGAAAAGACACCACAGAGGATGCTTAACCTAGCACTTTTGGACCTACCTTACCTGCGACGGGAAGTGGATTACAAAGGTAACAAAGGGACCTGTCATCTCCCCCGCTACTACCATCGTTCCGCCCGGATAGGGAGCATCTACGAGTGAACCTAGCCCAAGCACCACGCTTACGCTATGAACGATTACTCTATTCCCAACCGGAAGCGAATAAAGTAAACTCGTAAACCAAAGAGCAATACTAACAAGAACTTACTAGTATCGAAGTTGAATTGGGAATGATCCTAGAACCAAGCCTCGTGTTAGGAGACTTGATCCGTTGGTACAACCGGAGAGGAGACACCGACATGCCGGGCTTCCTCCAACTCTACCTCCACCCTATACTCTCTCTATCTATCTTGAATGCTAGGCTCTAGGAGGAGATCCATTCAAGGGACCCCTCACCCGATCCTCTCTAGAAATAATGAATTAGGGTTTCATGGGATGCCTCCCTCCGGGGGCCAGGGCCCTGTTTATATAGCCCCCTAGGATGCACCGCGGCCCTCGGATCAAACCGACCTAAACGGACGATTATTATTCATCCTCAAAGGCGGTGGAACGGGGATCCGCGAGGCCGACGCCGATTGGCCGAAGTGGGCGTCGGCCGCCCAAGGTGGGGAGTCGGCCGACTCTCCACCGAGCCCGTTTGGGCTCCCGTTTGGTCCGAGCCTTCTCGAACCTTCCAGTTACATGAATTTTCACCGGTTCCCGATTATCTCTATGTAAACCTGACATGTGGGCCTTCCTTGGGTATTTTCAGCTGACACCCTGCAGAAACAGACATTCACCAAAACTCGTGGAATTCCATTAGTGTAAGCCCTATATCTAGATGGTAATTATATTTAGGTCCTTTTTCATGTCTAGTTGACGGTTAAAAATAGGAGTTATCTACCGTCAACAACTCCCCCAAGCTTACCCTTTGCTCGTCTCTGAGCAAAGATAAACTCAGTGATGGATCAGGAGTTGCTACAATGCTTTCATGCCTCAAAAGTACACATGCGTTCAAACAAGAACTCTCCTCCGGATTAGAGTGAACTATTCTGACTCAAAACTTACTCATATTACCCTTCACCATGGGGCTTGTAGCCGTCACTTGGGTCTTGAGCGGTTGAAAGACGTAACGGTCAAGTCAAGCGCTATGTTTCTCGCTCTTTGATCAACTATTATTCCGAGTTTTTGCAAGATTTTCAAATAAAACTCGAAGTTCCTTGTATGAACCTTTCGGGTCTCTCATTTGTGGTATTTTTGGATCCTCTCCAAGGCATGAGTAGTGTATGCCTTCTCTCTTCTCTCGAGAATATGTGGTATTTGTGGAACTAAGGCATAGTGAAAAGAGCCTTCTCTCTCTCACCCTACTTTCTAATAGGCTTATGTGGAGCTCATAGGTGGGGAGACACTCAAACTCACTTGCATATATTGCACGGTTAAACCATGGATCCAACAGAACTAAAATAATAAAGTCATATGTGCATGTGAATGAGGAAATGGGATGAATGATAAGATGATGATGATAAGGAAATGATTATGAAGGGTGATCACTTGGTGAACATCTACTTCTACACTTGCTCCTTTGGGGATAACATGACTCCCTTTATTCGGAAACCTTGAAACTTCTTGAAAGGAAGGACTTGGCTACTCTTTCTTTCTTTCTTTCTTTCTCTTTTTTTTTCCTTTCTTCTTTTTTTTCTTTTTTTTAGAGCAACCAATCCTCTGAAAATGAAACTTTAGCAACGGGGAGTGTATAACTTGAAATGATAATGACTGGAGCTTTTATGTAGGCAAATGGAACGGCGATGATTATTTCTAGATGTTCACTCCCGGGATCGGAGTAGAACCTTTCTCGGATGAAGTGAAATGAGTGGCGTATGTATTTTGTGGATGGATGGATGGATGGATGGATGGATGCATGCGTACTCCCGGGGTAGGAGCAAAGATAAGCGCGTATCTCCAGGGTAGAGACAAAGACAATATGTGGGGGAATGCGTACTCCCAAGGTAGGAGCAAAGCATAAGTGCGTATCTCCGGGGTAGAGACAAGCACGATTTGTAGTGGATATGGATCTATATGTGGGTGGTACTTCTAGGGACGAAGTAGCACGAGAATGAATGTACTATTTATAAAATGGGTGCATGCTTCGAGATTTAAGTAGCATAGATCAATGGATGGAGAGCACATAGTATTGACTTTAACCGCATGACGGTTCCTTATGGGTCCACAAGATAACCACACTCAATGCCTATAAAGACTACACTCAAGCCTACAATATGATCTATATAAATAGATGGGTTTTCCTAATCTAGCAAGCATGAATGTATGACTCGTAGTAGGAATTTTTAACTCTCGTCATACGGGAACTCATCATGCAGAAATTTTAAGATTTTAAAAGATAAACTCTCGAACTCTAGCATCTCTAGGAACAAGATGGACAAGAGCTCAAAACTTTTCCATATCATATCCGTCAACTACCTAGACTTAGATCAAGCATTCGCTACCCACAAGTTTCGGTTCGAGTAAATCTCAAATCTAAGTTGTGTCCAAAACTCGGGAGAGTGCAAGGTTGAAAACTAGGTACTTGAAAGGAATTACGGCGAGCAACTATTCATCATTTTCATATAAGAGCTTATTCTCGTAGGGTTCATTTTAGCAGCAGACTTTTCACATACTCTCCTCTATTTTATTTTGCAAACTTAACAGATAGATAGATAGATAATCTAGTGATACTTAGCTGGATACAAGGGGGTGCTCTCCCCCAAGCTGGATGTTGACGTAGTCTGTTGGTGTTGCTGACTGGCAGTGAAGGCGTACTGCTCCTCCTGGAGTGTCAGTGAACAGCACTTTGACAAGGGACAGGACGTCCTTCTGCCTGTTAGCTCTTCTTGATCCTTCAAATTCTGTGAGGCTCAAATAGACAGCAAAGCTTGTGGAACTGATTAAGCATTAGTGATAACCCTCTAAGCCTTGAATGTCTAGAACCTTCTTAACACATAAATCTTTTCAGTAGGATCTTAATATTTTTACAATTTTAT
>JAENPR010001496.1:0-146483 GCA_018135685.1 Themeda triandra
GTGGCGCCGTCTTCAGCGGCGGCGTCGGTGGGCAGTCGAGGTTCACCCCGAACAGGCGGACGCGCTTCGACCTCGTCGCCTCCACCGCGGATGCCGCAGCAACGTGCACGGGCATAGACGTGAGCACAACGGCAGCCGGCACCTCCGGGCGCAGGAACAGCACGTGCCGGCTGGGCGCCGGAGCGGAGGCGCCGTAGTCCTGCCACGGGCAGATGGGCACCGACAGGAGCGGCATGAAGCGCTGCACAGACGCCAGCGGCGGCTGCAGGAACGCGAGGTCCTGGCGGCGGCGGCGGAAGTCGATGAAGAAGCGGCGCGCGGGGCGCCCTCGCCGCCCGCGCCGCGCGCCAACAGGACCGTGTCCCCGGCGCCGAGGCGCTTCTCGCTGACGAAGCGGCTCCACCCCTTGGTCATCACGTAGCTCTGGCTGCTGTCCGGTACGAGTAGCGCGGAAGCGCCACGACTTCCCGTCCGGTCCTCGAAGCTGAGCACAAGCCCTTCCCGCCGCTCGCCGCCGCCGCCGTGGCGGCGGCGAGGCGTCGAGCGCGGGCGTAGCGCTCCGCGTGCTGCTTTGGGATGACCAGGCGGTTGAGCTTCCCACATCGCTCGGGGTGACCACCTTCTCGAACATGTGCTCCTTCTCCACCCACGCCACGCCGCCGCGAGGCCTCTCGGAATCCTGGACGACACGGGCGTGCGCGGGCGTGAACTTCCATGGGGCTCTCCCCGCTCACGCGTCTCGAGCGAACTCCGGGCCTCCTGCTCCTGCTATAGCTGTGTTGACTCTTGACTAGTATGCTGCTACTTCAGGGAGGGATCTGTGGTATGTAACAGTACTATATCCCACAACTATTCTCAGGAGGAGGGGTTTTAGGGTTAGATTAGCCCAATATTATATGTGGATGCAGCTCTGTCGAACTTGCAAGGATGGCAGGTGATTGGTGAGCTGCTGGATAAAGATGAGTGCTATTTGTTAGTTCTTGTAACAGGACAGAACTGGCGATGATCAAAAGATACTCCTATGTAGGGAAGAAATGGGATCTAGCTTGCTGGGAGCTCTGTGGGTGGTTGCTGGCTTGGTGGTTTGCAATTGTGAGATCTTCAGCAAAGGTGCTTTGGCTGTAGATCAGTAGGCATCAGTGTACATGAGACAGGGAAGGGGAAGGTTGGGAAGAGCGATGCAAAGCAGCCCCAGCTAGCTTTCTTAAGGAGGAAGACGAAGCACGCGGTCGGCATCTAGCATTTCTACTATAGCTGGATGAGGCCGGTGGTGGGCGAGAGGGACTAGAGAGGGCGATGTGAGAGGGAGGGGTGGGGCCCACGAGCGACGAATGATAGGGCTTGAGATCATGTGAGTATGCATGTCACTCTCAGCTCAGCCTACTGGGGATGGATGGATGCTCTCTCTAGCTCTAGCGCTCCTCCTCCATCCATGGATGGATGGAGATCGATATGATCTTGCGGCTGCAGTGATTCAGCAATTGCGTGTTGACACTTGACAGCAAGAATGATGAGATGCGCAGGTATGGGGAAAAATATCTTCTCCTCCTGCTGGATCATCGGTAGGTCGTGGCAGAATAATGGACAGTGCTATATCTCTTTTTTTTTTTTTTTCAGTTTTCATCAATGCTTTGATCTGGATCATGAGATTGCGCTAGCTACTGAGCCACTGATGAGGAGTTCTGCAATGCCCCAGCTCTACCCCACCAGTGGTGTGCTACTAGCAACAAGAAGAAGCAATTAACTGCAGCAGGTTCCGACCTGCCGTAGTGCTGTACATCTCCGGAGCAGCTAGCAGCTAGTAGATTGACACAAGTAGTGTGCAGCTGTTGATGTTCGATCGCCGCCTATGGGCTGCGCGTCGAGGACAACTGAAATTGCACACTGCATATGATCATCTAGTTTTGTAAAAATTGATATGAAAAAAACAAATTTCAGTCACTAGAGGACAAAATTGTGGGCCCACCAAATTTTTTTATATGAATTTTTACAAAAATTATTTAAATCTGAAATTTTGTGACAATATCTATTTAGTTTGGTACTGGCCATTATTAGTGTGTAAAGTTTAAATTTTTTAAAAACTTCTAACTATGAGTTTTATAGACTCCACGGCGCTTATAGTTGCGGCGATGCTTTACACACCTTTTTTAGCAGACCGAAAACTCCGTAAATATGAGTGCGTGTGGAGTCTATTTCAAAACGTCACGTATGTCGCACTAGAAGCTTTAAATTCTTTTAAAACTTTACACACCAATATTAACAAGTTAGATGTGCATTGTGCCAAATTTTGAGATTCAAAAACTTTTGTAAAAATTGATATGAAAAAAAACAAATTTCAGTCACTAGAGGAAAAAAATTCAGGGACCACCAATTTTTTTTTCATATAAAGTTTTACAAAAGTTATTTGAATCTGAAATTTTAGACATTGTCCATCTAGTTTAATACTATTGGTGTGTAAAGTCTTAATTGTTTCAAAAAACTTCTAAGTATGAGTTTCATAGACTCCGTGGGACTTATAGATGCAGCATGCTTTTCACTATTTCAGGCATTTCTCCTAAATTTCGAACACTTGTTTTTTTAGACATATAATTAATTACTCCTAAAAGTAATTATTCCGTGGAGTAGTTTACTGTTTGACTGAAAATATATGAATTATTCTTTCAATTATTCTACTTGTTAGTTGTCTAGAATTATTCCCCAAAAGTTCATGCCCCTGAAATATAGCAACTCATATTTTTTATTAGTCTATGCAATTAAAGTATGTAAATTTTGTATTCTTAATTACATGCTATAATAATTCCAATTATTTATCATTAATTGGACAATGATAGGTCTCGAATTTGACATTTTGGCTTGTGATTTTTTCATTAAATATACTTAAATTGTGGTAATTACATATGATAATACCCTATGGTATTTATTAGCATATTTCTTTGACGCTAGCCTGTTCGGTACAACTTATAAGCTAGTTATGGACAAAATAAGTTGAAATCAATAAGTTAAGGTTGCTTATTTTGAATGTTATCTAACTCTATTTGTGCAGTTCATCTTGAAAGCGCCCCAGAGAAGTTGTATCTTTCTGGCACCACTGGATATATACAGCTGAGCAACCCGAAGAGCCACTTCTATCCTTTCTAATTGATAAAAATCAAAATTTTGTTGAAAAAAATTCTTAAATAGCTTTTTTATTTAAACCTCTAAATATAGACATCCTATATTACAAATTTCTTAGTAGCCAAAGATAGAAAGAGATAGAGAGCACATTTTCAGCTCTCTAGCTAGAATGTGGGCAAGAGATAAACAGGTTGTCATTGTTGGAGGGTAAAAGATATAGAGAACAGTTTTTATTTAAATTTTTTTGAACGAATAGTTTTTATTTAAATTCAAATTGCTATTCAAATAATTATTCAGACAGTAAGTTTTAAAAGAACTCTTGAAGACACTCCTGGTGCCTTATATCCATTTTGATCGGTGAAACACAACGACGACAATGTTTTGTTTAATTTGCCAGTTCCATATTTAGCGACGAACTAGCTTGGTTTATATTATAGATCTGCGATTAGAATCGAGATGGTTGACATGATGACATCAGAGGACACAGAGCGTACTTACTTGGCCTTTTTTTCTCATAGTGGGGAACAAGCTTCTTGTGTGGCCTAATTAACCCAGTTGCATGATTGAAGGATCATCAGTATATATCATCGAATATGTACAAGCAAATTGCTTGTTGCTTTGGGCACTTGCAAACCAAATGGATCTCCTAGATGCAATGCACACTGATCCACTGATAGAGATCCTTCACGCAGTGATATATTGCGCTTCATTCTGATTGGTCGAGGACTTGAGATACTTTGACCGGTGCAGATAGCTAGCAGATGGAGCGAGCATGGGCGCGTGATTTGCACAAGTGGGTCGTCATAGACATTAGAGGTCCCAGAATTAAAGATAGACAACAGAGCTCTTTTTTCTACACAAATCATCCGGTCCGTGGAGATAAGATCATGTGGCATGCATGCATTTTCATAACACTAATCGGCTGGCTGGCCTTCGCACGGTCCAATAAGATGAGCAGCAGATTCCGTAGGGGACCGGCCGGAGTGCGCGTACGAACATATGATGTTATTGCATCATTGGCACACCACCAGCTGAAGCTCTAATGGCGATTTAATTTGATGTGGACAAAATGCGCAGAAGAAGCTAACAGTGTGCTTAACTGTATATATAGTATGTCCATGCTATTTTCTGCAGTCTGAAGCTACCTTCTAATGACAAATCTGATGATCGTGTATATCATAGCATCAGACACCAATGAACATTTTATATATACTATATATGTTTCAGCAGCAAGTACAGTCTTAGATCTCAAGGGGGGCCTTTTGAGCTTCGATCGAGGCGCACAGGCACATATTTTTTACCCCCTTTGAGTATAATATATATACAGATGCACATACTATATGTTATCAGTTCTGGACACACCCAATACCTGCAATGATAGTGCTCAAAGACACGAACCATGCATGCAGTGATCATAGCATTTGCACACAAATCTGCAGGGTAAAGAAGGAGAAAAAAAAAAAAAAGTGGGGACCGGAAGGCAGGCATCTAAACGAAGACAGATTATTGGGGCTTAATAAAAAACACATTGTTTGCACATGTAAAGCAAGGGCAAAGGGAAAAGATACAGGGAGAGAAACATGTTTAGTAATGGAAGGACTGCAGCTTTTTTCTTGCCACGCATACCATGCAAGAAGCTTTTGGGCTCTCAGTCGTAAGATGACATTCAGAACAGAATTTTCCATAACTAATTTGCTTAATTTTGCAAAAAAAATGTCCTAGCAGCTACTTTAACAAAAAAAAACCAAGGCTATGAAAAAAATACTTGAATGCATGGAGCACCTATGGTTTCTTGAAAACATATGTGGAAACTGGAAAGAATTACTACTACTATACTATACATAATTAATAAATTGGCAGTACATATGCAACAGTTGAACTAGCAATAGCTATTTTTTAGACTGATATTGATCATATATATACATATGAATGAAAGAAAATAAAGAGAAAGTCCATTTTATTTGTATTATTGATTCAGAATTCAGATTTAAGTTTAATTAGCTTTCAGCTTCACATGCACATCATCAATATAATACACGTCATGGATGAACTGTTCACATGATCATGTCCATTACTGTGCTACAATCTTTTGCCTGATATACGCATATCCTAAACCGGAGTACACTCCTATATATGCTACCTTCCACCAATTATATATTCAATTAATTGTGCTACATATATATGTAGTACTGCCCATTCATAAGATCCCATGTCTCTCAAGAATAAACACCCGTACATGCGTACCGGAGGCACAATTGAAAGAAAGTAAAGCAGCACTACTTAACCAAGAGTAAGTGAGCATTCATGCATGCTAGCTAGCTTTACAATGCAATGCAATCTTTTTGTAGTACCAATCTAGCAGTGGCAGCTATATAGCTAGCTATATATAGGGAGCTATGCTGCTATATAGCCTCTTTTCTGTGACTCTCTCGATCAGCATAAGTACATTGACACTGTCATCGATCTCTAGCTCGATGTCCTCCGCCCCATCCCCATGGGAACTGATCCGGGAGGAGATAGGGTGCACGAGAGAGAGAAGAAGGATCAAGAGGTCCCCGTGATGCGTGCCCCTGCGGTAGTGGGCGCAGAGCTCGCCGGCATGTGTGGAGTGGCGTACCTGGTGGGGGAAGAGCTATAGCTAGCTTAGCCAGCCATGCAGCTAGATAAGCTGCTAGGGCACGCATTGAGTAATGGTCGTTGATCAAAGGTGAGTAGGGGGACCCCGGCTCCTTGGCCTTGGTTGAAGGCGACAGATCACAGATCAATACAGCATGAGAGTGAAGCAGCGAGATGCATGGTGGAGAAGGTACTAGCACAGTTGCGGGCGCATGTTTTATGGTGATGCTGCTCTGTGCTGCGCATCCATCCACACAAAGGCATTGATAGAGCGCGGCTTATCTATGGTTCTGGAACTTGAAATTGTCAAAGCTGAATTTCTTGCACATATCCGATCTTTCGTAGTTGCATTTTGCAGTCAAGGAACCTTTATGTGTATCTCTGTATGTGAGCTTACTCCTCTCTGAAGCTTGTTACAAGCAGAACCCCTGTGAAGTTAGGAAAAAGAACGTACTTGCAACTTCAGTTTGGGGCATCCACAAATTTTCGCCAAAATCACAAAATTAAGCTCCAACAAGTTTGGCCAAAATTAGCGGAACGGCAACTTGGCATCCTAGGGCCTTCTACGCGCATATTTGCGCCGGCCTCGGTCGCGGCATCGCGTGTTGGGTCCACACCGCGGCAGTTACCTTAACAATTCTGCCAACTAGTTTTGTAAATTTATTGAAGGCTCAATTTTGTGATTTTGGTAAATCTTAGGATGCCAAGTCCTTTTCTATGTCAAATAGCAAACCTGTTGGAGAAGACCTCTCTTTTTCACTTAACATTTGGTTTTGAAACTTGGCAAAACTATAGATTTGCCAAGTGAATTTTAGCAAATTGTTGGAGTTGAGTTTGCTTAAGGTATTTGTGGTGAAACTGGTCCAGCGGATCACGTGTGCACTGCTTTTATTAAAAACTGGCCTTCATCTCTAGCATTTCAAGGTAACAAACATCTATTATTCCTAATTAATCTTTGGTATGTTCACTTTTGCTGAGATTTTTTATCCTAATGGCCTCGATTCATTGCGTTTTCATTTTTTTTGTCTTTTCATTTTTAGACAATAGAATATAATAGTTAGCGAATTAGATCGACCTCTTCATGAAAGATGCATCAGTCCATGGTCATTATAGATAACATCAAAAGTATCGAAACAAAAGGCCTACCCATTAATTACTCCCTTCATTCTAAATTATAAGACTTTTTGGCTCTTTTTAATTAGATTAGATACATAGTTTTTGCTACATATATATAGAGCTTTTCGCAGTTTGGTTAAGGTATTTGTGGTGAAACTGGTCAAGACGGATTCACATGTGCACTGCTTTTCTTAAAAATTGACCTTCATCTGCTAGCATTTCAAGGCAGCAAACATCTATTATTCCTAATTAATCTTTGGTATATGTTCACTTTTGCTGAGTTTTTTTATCCTAATGTGTAGTGGCCTTAGTGGCTAAGTTGTCCATGTGCCCAAAATAGCCACCATCTATTTATTTCCTAGAGTTAGCCAAGTGCTCTAAAGATTTGAGAGGAATCTCTTTTTTTAACAGTCCAGCTAGAGAGGTGCAACTCCCTCTTAGGCTAGCTTCACACTATCAGTATTTTTTATCTCCAACTAGTAATCCATATGTCACATGCCGTAAATCAAAGTGTTGTAGCACATATGGGCCACAGATTTTTATACTAGTTCAAGTGGAGTACACTATGTGTAGGGGAGGTTCATTGCTTGTGTTTCATATACTCAGGTCGATTATGAGATCACAACTATTGTCTATTGGTACCGCTATGGGTT
This sequence comes from Themeda triandra, assembly GCA_018135685.1. Lineage (NCBI taxonomy): Eukaryota > Viridiplantae > Streptophyta > Magnoliopsida > Poales > Poaceae > Themeda > Themeda triandra. Next base: position 7,500 of record JAENPR010001496.1, read on the forward strand.
AAGCTACAAGGCTCCCTAGCCCCTCCATATATATTTAAAAAGATGAAAATCTTGTCTAGTGTTACAGATAGAATCTTGATCAGTTTATAGGTTGGTTTTCTAGTCAATTACGATAGACTCGTCTTCTATGCATATCTTTCATATGCCTTTGTAACATCCTAAAATTTTCAGTCCTTAAAAATAGATGAAAATGATTTAATTATGTATTTTGTGAGCATGCAAACTTAGAAAAATAATATGTCTTCACAAAAGATAGAAAAGTAATAAATTTAATTAAACTAAAAGCAACTGCAAGGTCTAGCTACATGTTTGTTCATACATGCTTATGCATAATATTTTATTTATTGAGTGGTTTGACTCAAAATTCAAAAGGGAATTCAAAATGTATTTGAAAATGGTTTGGAAATAAATGAAAAGGAAAAAAGAAAACCTCACCCTCTCCCTGATTTCTCTTGCCCCTCTCCTCTCGGCCTTGTCCCCACCACAGGCCCAGTACGCCTCACCACCCCGGCCCGCTCACCCTTCCCCTCCTCCTTATTGGGCCAGCTGCGAAATGTGCGGTTGTTCGGCCAAAAAAAAAAAAAAAAAAAAAAACAACAACTATGTCCGCTTAGCCATCTGAGGCATGCAGTGGGTATAACTTAAGCACAGTCACTGCATCGACGTGTTGATACGAGGACGAGATTATGCTATATGAAAGTTCTGCACCTTGTACTATGGCTGCATTAAATTATGGTTCGTCATCGCTGATGGCTGTGGCATCTGCTGTTGTGGCTGTGGAGCTGGGTTGTGACCTGAAACTAAGAATTGGTATTGCTACTGGGGAAGAATTTAGATTTGGGCTAGGCAGGTATGTGAGGAAGAGCTTCCATGATCTCTTTTTCACCGCACAGAAGCACAACACTACCGAGGAGTTAGTTGCTATGGACAGTATATTCGAGGTCGCTGTGAAGGTCACCTGGTCGACCATGGGGGAATGTTTTCACCTATCTTTTCATAGCAAGAGGAGCTTAATCCAGATGGTCCATGTTTAACTGAATAGAAAAGCTTGCTCTGACCTGTTGGCAAAGGTTCAGATGGTACTTGTAACTGTCTGTTGTGTTTGCATTATGTAGATTTTCCTATCATTTCTTCTGTGTACTCAAGATGTATTTTCATTTTATCTCAAAAAAAAGATGTATTTTCATGACTTTATGTTTTTTTTGACAACTGCATCGATTATATTATATTAAGCAGCCAAATTACACAGAGGTCCTCGAAAGAGAACCAAATTACAACAAGGTCCAAAGTCCAGATACAGACAGCTACAGGAACATCGGCGACGACGGTGACGGCCACGCCGGCGGAGGGCCGTAGGGCCCGAAGGCGCATACCCGGGTGGGAAGACCGCGCTCGGCACGGTTGTAGGTGGGGGCGACGGAGCCGTTGGGAAGAACAGTCCGGACAACCGAAGGATCAGTGTTACCGTGTCCCAGGTAGTTGATGAAGCTCGATGTCGAATCCCGGTGAAGGCGAGGTGGTGGGGGCGACGCCTTGATTGATGAGCTGTCGTGGTTGATGCCCAAGATGGCTGCATAACGGGGTGGGGCGAAGACGAGCGGCGGTGGATGCGGGCGGAGAAGCATGGATCCTGGGAGCGACGCGAGGAGGAAGGAGCGGGAAGGAAGGGGGGATCCAGCCATGGAGGGGCGGCGAGATGATTTTATTGATACTTACCTCGGGAGTCGGTATCTCCGGCGGCGGTGAAGAATCCGAAGAATATGGCGACGACGGCGGCGACGGCGAAGCTCACTGGGTAGTTCGTCATAGCGAAAAGAAAAAAGAAATCTTACAAGGGAGGGATGAAGAGGGGAACAGGGAGGAGGGACCGGCCCGCTGCCCGACCACCCCGAGGACGTCGGGGAGGAGCGAGGGGGGGCGGCGGCTAGATCTGGAGGAGCTAGGGTAGGGACGGGGGTGGAGGGAACGCACGGGAACGAGTACTACTGAGAGTTTACTACTCCTCCTCCGAGGAGAGAAGTCGTACCTTCATGACTTTATGTTAACTTTGGGGTGTTCGATTAGATGGCTATACGTATGTTGAATGTTCGCAGCCCACAGTGCAAAAGTTCCAGCTCATACGAGTTGACTGAATTCGATTTCATAGCACAATAAAACCAGATCAAGAAGATCCTGATAGCCTAGTACCACAGCAACGAGTCTTCCTTTCCCTTACCTAATACCATAAGAAAGATTTAGGCCCGTTCGCTCGACTGTACTCTGCGCACAAAGAGCTCAAGAACCAAGATCCCGGGCAGTATCTCGGAGCACCTGACAAGGTCACCATTTCACGGCACATTCTAGAGCAGGGCCAATCCAGTATGCAACAAGAAAGGCGTGGAGACACCTTTGCCAACAGCGACAGAAATGCCTCTGAATTTTGGCAAATGGAACTCATAGGCTTGTTTAGTTCTCAAATTCACCCCCCAAAATTCACTATCAAAATTTCTATTCCCCATCACATCGAAATGTCTACATACTTACGTGAGTCAAATATAGATGAAATAAAAAACTAATTACACAGTTTTGTTGTACTCATGGTATCTAACATTTTGCCTAATTAATCAATGTTTGAATAATTTTTACCAAATAAAAACAAAAGTTGCTACAGCTGACGGACGTGCTATAGTCCCAATTGGGTGACCCTGGATTTGGGAACTAAACATGGCCATAGGTTAATTTATGCTGACAAGCACCAGCTAGAAATTCTCTCCCAAAAAAAAAAAGGAGGGGGGGTGTTCCACCTGCTGAACAAAAGCAGCCAAGAAGGGTCAACAGACTGCACAGCCCATAATATTCAAATTTGCTGCAAGTAAATATATACAATAATTCACTCACGATCCAGAACATATAAGTGCCGTTTATTTATAGATAAACTTCGGCATAGAGCCATAGACCCAAGCAGACAAACCAGGCTACCTCCATACAGCACCATCAGGGGCAGTGTGTTCCCTTCATCACCGATATGCATATTATTGAACATACAGAGAAAGGTTGGAGGGAGAGGATGTATAATATCATATTTACAAGAAGCATCAGCATTTTGAGGCAACATGAGCTGAAACATAGCTTTCCAGATTAGGGTTCAGATTTCGCCTATTTGCCTGGATGGAAGAAATTCTCCTTCAGCACATGCTCCCACTCTGTAGGTGAACCACCATACTGATCAACTGGAGAGGAGATTTGGTGTGCTTCCTGGAGACCCTTCTGTGCAAACATGGGAATCACCAGCAGTTTGAAGCCACACATGGTTTTCACCAAGATTATCTTCACCACAAACTGCGCTTTTGATGCTCACTTCGTCAGATGCACCTTTGCACCTCATGGGGTAGCAACATCTGCCAAACCACCTACCTCCTTTTTCTCCCTATCACAGTTTCCCCATCACCAAATTTGTCCAGGCCACCCACTGAATCTTTCCTCCCAAACAATCTGCCAAATCATCGGAATGTGTAAACTTAGAGCACTTCTCATTCGCACACAGTCCCCAATTAATTGATCACTACATGTGTCTTGCTGCTCCTTGTTGGCATCACCCATTGAGGTTTCATTATCAGGTCGTGACTTCAAAATTCTCAACCTAGCCATAACAGCATCATCAATCCCAGCTTCTATTTGTTCTCGCATCCAGTTGTTGCTTGCTGCTTTCTTGTCCCCAATAGGGCTGCACTATTAGGATGGGACTCCAAAATTCCCAGCCTAGCCATAACATCATCATCAACATTATCTGCACTGTTTGTGCTTGCATCTGGCTGGTGTTTGTTGCTTTCCTGACTCAAAGAGGTTATATTGTCAGGACGAGACTTCAAAACTTTCAGTCTCGCCACAACAGCATCTTCTACTGTATATGGTCCCTTGCTTGCTTCTTGCTGCTCCCCACAGTCAATCTCACTGGAATTTACATTATCAATACGGGACTGCAAAACCTTAAATCGGGCAAACACATCAGCATCAACACCATTGAAAATGCTCCTATTTACAACAGGAGATTGCTTATTACCAGTATCTCCTCCCTGGCCCTGACAAGCCGCATCGCATGTAATGGTTTCTTTCCCATGGTTCTGTGGTTTGCTACTGGATATGTATGAGTTAGAGCCTTTACTGCCTTCCAATGAGTCAGGGGCTGCATTGGCAAAAGAAAAAAGAAAAAAAAAAACATGAGTATACACAGAATCCAAGAACCATTTGAAAATATTAATTTTGTCTTCAGCATTCAAAATTGTCCACAAAATAATAAACCCCTCCCCTCCCTCATCATTAATATTTGGAAGCAGTTTTATTTTAGTGGCAAGCATGTTTAGCATCAAATATAATCTTGCTGTTTAAAGTTTTAATTAGCACTTGGTGTTTATGGTATCTGTATAAGAGGAAGGCGTTAACTACGCCTTTGTAATCTTGGTGATTGATTGAGGTTGAGGGACATCACAGTAATTTACCTTCTCTCCTAGATATGTCCTAAAAATCCTAGAAATGCTTACATTTGTGGAGCAAGGGAGTACCTTTTACTGAGTCATTGAGGCCTTTTGCTGCCTCGAGCTTCAGGCGAGCATGTTGAAGCTCATATTTAAGTTACAAGCTGAAGCTTCTGCTTCAATCCACAAGTTTCTATAGATTGACGCCTGAGAAACTTCAGTGTTGTCAAGCATCTTATCCTCCTGGTGATTAGTAAGAACCTGAAACAAAGGAGCAAAGGCACACCTTCAGAAGAAAATGGATGTATTAATTCAAATTAAGCAGAAGCATGATGTTCCAAATAATGACAAAAGCTACCTGTGAAACTGTGGCCTTAAATTTTGAATCATCATTCTCCTGTGCTGAATCTTCATACATTGACCTCCAAGAGTTGTTCCTTGCAGAATTAATATTTTTGAATTTCATTTGACTCGAGTTGCTCAATCCATCATCAATTTTTTGTTCAACCTTGAAGACAGATGAAATGAGTGAAGGCTAGAAACAAAGGGATTATCTATCTATATTTAATGGTTTAAATTGCACCGTAGAAAGGAAGGAAATATGCCCATTTCTTGATTCATATTATAAATTTGGATTAGAATGCATTATGGAATAGTAAATGATATTTGAATAAAAGCATTTCAGGATCATACCTTGCTTCTTTTGGAACTCGGCAGCTGCAAGATTTTGAATCACTGACTGCAGAAGCTCCTCTTCATCTTCCTGCAACGAAGAACCACCCTTGCAGGTCGATAGAAGCACTACTGACAGATTGTGCATTAGTTTCAGAAATATTGCCCGAGTGCTAGAGCTGGATTCGGAAGACATATTCAGCATATTCCCCTCAACACCTGGATAACATTGAGAAGAGTCTTCACCTCTTTTGTGAGTGCTTTCTTCTTTCTCCACAACTGCAGGAAAAATATTTCCATGTGGGCTTCCTGTTGTTAAATGATCTGTATGAACTCTAGGAGTAATAGCAATAGGATTCATCACACTTCTACTCATTAGCTCATTTATGCTTGCTGTAAGGCTGCCACCATGTTCACCCAAAAGTTTTGGTTTGCTGGCAGGACATGAACTTTCCTGTTCACTTGATATCACATTCCTAGAATCTTCTCCAGAATCATGGCATTTCTGTGTTGTGGAATGCTGTTTGTCAGGCAAATAACTAGCATGAGTAGTCATGTCATTAAGAACCCTGACATCAATTGGTGGAGCTTCTTTATGGTCTATGAAAATTTTACATCTTTCAGGCAACTTGAACGCCTTAAAAGGGTCATTCTCAGAACCTGATACTTCTTGGTGTTCACAGAATTGCAATGGATACTCAGAACTCAACTCTGGGAGCTTTTGGTTTTGATGTGAATTGATGTAGCCTGCTGTTCCTATCACCACAGGAGGAGCACCAATATTTTCTATGACCCCAAACGAAGGCTGATATGAGGCTGGTGTGCCCTTCCAACAAGGTGAATCAACACTGGTGTTATTGACCTCAGGAAACTCAGATGAACATTCACGAGGCTGAACAAATCCAGACTCAGACGAAGAAACCTTGGAACTGAAACTTCCCAAATCATGTTTCATTTCAGAAGATCCCTGCATTGGTCTCCCATTCCCTAAATGCACAGGATTAAGGTGGTTCTCTCCAGGAGAATTGAGGGAACAGTTCCCCACTGTTGCCTTGTCATCAGGGTTACTCCATTTTCCATGCTGCTTATCATTAGTTTGGTATCCAAGACCTTTTTGTTCATTCCACACGCAATCAAAATAATCAAGATTGATTCTGCAAGGATTCATATAAGGCGAAAAGGAGAAGGAACTTTCCCCAATAGTGTCATTCATCAATGGAACAGTTGTATTGGCCATCTCAGATGAATTGGCATATCGTGTAGAAAAGATGTGAGATTGTGTATCTGTTGAACATGACGAAAGTTGTGTCATGTATTTGTCATACGTAGAACCAAAAGGATGCTGATTTAAATCTTGTCGTGGGGGGTAAGGCCCTGTGTCTTCGGCACCTGAATTGTCAAGCAATTTACTCACAAAGGCACTCTGCTGCTGATGAAATACTGATGGTCCAAAATCTTTAGTGAGGGCCTCTGAACTCTCTTGGCAGTTTCCTGGCGGCTTCTCACTAACTGAATTAGAGCTCTCTGATCTCAGAGAATGCAGACCCAATAAGTTACTGAAGTGGTTCCTTGAGTATATGCCATAGGGAGAGGACTCGCCTACAATATGTTCAACGAGGTCATCAGAAAACTGTAAAACCACTTTTTGGTTAAAGTTGAATAACATGTATATGAATCATACAGTGCACCTTGTTTGAAAAATAAGTTACTGCTGCATAAATACAAGGCAATCATGTCCATCTAAGGACGTACTTTTTTAACCATCTAATAACACCTAGCACTCTCCGGGATTTCATGTTGGGACAACACAACTTCCCCTAATTGCCCCCATGCAATTAGTGTATGGAAATTGTCATATAAAGGTGCTAAATATCCAGTGAAAACCTTATCAACAAAGTCTAACAGGACCCTTCATTGCCATCCACCCACACCCAATACAAAACCAAAAGGCTAACCTGCTGCTACAGTTATCTATCCAAAACTGTAACTATCATAAACATATGCTAAAATCCCAGTTAACATCTTATTTTTAAAGCCTAAAATGACCTCCAACTGTAACTTGTCAACACCCAACAGAAAACAAAAGGGTCTGTCTTTACAATATTCTGGTGAAAAGATCTCTTCTAGCACCCGTTTTTGTGGCAACTGGATGGAGATTGAATGGCCAGGGTCATACAGCTTTGAGAAAAGTGCTTCTTCCCGAGCTCTACTGTTCCAACGCCACCCCACGTGCCTCCTCCTTGCCGCAGCAGGCTACGGTTTTACTGAAGCCAGCATGGAGCACCGGCAAGACACTAGCCCGCATGCGGCAACCACCTCCTTACCCCTCCCCTCTACTGCCGATGTCACCCCAGCCTCAACTCCACTCACCAGAAATCCTACACTGCCGGGCCAAGAGCGCCATCACCGCCTTGCCTCACTGCCAGCCGACCACAGCTGCCAAGGCAAGGAACTCCATCCCCAAAACCCCACCCCAAACACCAAACTCTAATAGTCTAATCTCAACAGAGCTCTCACCAGGTTCGAGAAGGACAAGGTTGTACCATTCGTTTATTTGCCAAAAACAACTGGGCGCTGCCACCCGACAAAACAACCTAGCATTCCCCAAACCAAATGGCCAATCTAGCCACAAGCTTATACAGGCATCCCCAACGGTGTTCAAATCGCCAGCTCTGGTTTGAAATTTTATTGGGCGCAGAGGAGAGAGCAACTGGCTCTTCTCATCCCGTTGGGGACGCCCTAAAGTATCTATCCCAATGGTGTAAAGATGAAAAATCCATTAAGGGCCGTTTGGTTAGCCCGCCCGGCGTGAACGGCCCGCACTCATTCCAAGCTATGTAAATCGATGGAGGAACAAGTGCGGCTCCACATAACCGAACAAAGCCTTAATCTACATGGGAAGTTTCAGCTATCCATCAACGTGTGTAAAGGTTGAAATCCATTAATCGCGTGGGGGCTACGCCATCGCTGCTGCGGCTCTGCGCGTGCCAACGGGAGGGCCGAGGCGGAGGGTGCCGGACGCGGCGGCCACCGTCGTGTGCATGCGCCGCGCCTCTAGCAACGCCGCGGGCGCGGGCTCGGGTGCCGTGTGCCGCCGGCGTGGAGCTCCGCCGCGGCCGGCCTTCCTCCTCTTCACCCCGCGGGTGGGCCGCCGCCGCCGTGGCGAGCGCGCCGGCCTCGCGGGCGAACGCCCGGGCCCGCCACGCGCGCTGGCTGTCGCCAGGGCGAGCCGGCACTCGGCCTCGTGGGCGGGCCGCCGCCGCGGGCGAGCGCCGCTCTGCCTCGCGGGCGCCACCTTATCAACAAAGTCTAACAGGACCCTTCATTGCCATCCACCCACACCCAACACAAACCAAAAGGCTAACCTGCTGCTGTAATTATCATAAACATATGCTAAAATCCCAGTTAACATCTTATTGTTAAAGCCTAAAATGACCTCCACCTGTAACTTGTCAACACCCAACAGAAAACAAAAGGGCCTGTCTTTACACTATTCTGCTGAAAAGATCTCTTTTAGCACCCATTTTCTGGCCACTGGATGGAGATCAAATGGCCAGGGTCATAATCAGCTTTGAGAAAAGTGCTTCTTCCTGAGCTCTACTGTTCCAACGCCACCCCACATGCCCGCTCCTTGCCGCAGCAGGCTACGGTTTTGCTGAAGCCAGCAGGAGCTCCAGCAAGACACTAGCCCGCATGCGGCAACCACCTCCTTACCCCTCCATTCCACCGCCAATGTCACCCCAGCCTCAACTCCACTCACCAGAAATCCTCCACTGCCGGGCAAGGAATGCCATCACCACCTTGCCTCACTGACAGCCAACAACAGCCGGCAAGGCAAGGAACTCCATCCCACCAGATTCGAGAAGGACAAGGTTGTACCATTCGTTTGTTTGCCAAAAACAACTGGGCGCTGCCACCCGACAAAACAACCTAGCATTCCCCAAACCAAACAGCCAATCTAGACACAAGCTTATACAGGCATCCCAACGGTGCTCAAATCGCCAGCTCTAGTTTGAAATTTTATTGGGCGCAGAGGAGAGAGCAACGAGCTCTTGTCATCCTATTGGGGACGCCCTAAAGTATCTATCCCAATGGTGTAAAGATGAAAAATCCATTAAGGGTCATTCAGTTAGCCCATTCTGGGCGTGGAACAGCCCAGAATCATTCCGATGAAAGAACAGTGCGGCTCCACATAACCGAACAAAGCCTTAATCTAGCTGGGAAGTTTCAGTTATTATCCATCAACGTGTGTAAAGGTGAAAACCACTAAAATCTAGCTGGGAAGTTCCAGTTATCCTTATCCATCCCAAAGACCGAAACTGGTTCGAAAAGCACACCCGCTCTGATACGGATGGACACCTGGTGGCTGCTCCGTCTCACCTCACCTAACAATCACATGAACTGTACACAAAAAATCAAACAAAACAAAATAGCAGATGCAGCTCCCAAGTCCCAAGGCATCGTATCGCATCTACCACCCACCGATCACACGTGAACCAGCGTGTAGCGACGCCGCGACGGTGCGTGCTCGAGATACCGACAGGGGGCTCGTTTCGCTAGCTGGTATATACCTTTATACCCCGGGGGCGTGGCGGCGGCGGCGGGGGCCATGTAGCTGGCGGGAGGCTCCATCCACGACACGGCGCCCCAGTCCCCGCCCGCGGCGTAGACGGACGGGGCGGTGGGCAGATCACGGCCGGGGCCCACCGGATCGGCGGCGGGGAAGGGCGCGGCGGACGGGGAGAGGGAGGAGGAGAACGCCGCCCGTGGCGGCGGCGGCGGCGGCGGGGAGCGCTGGTGGTCGCCGGGGTACGGCAGCATCGCGGCAGGTGGTGGAGGCGTGCGAGTCAGCGGACGGCGGGTGGGGAAAGTGGCGCGGGGTTTGGGGACGGTGGAGTGTGGCGTACGATGTCGATGGGGAAGAAGGTGAGGTCTCTGGTCCGGTGCGCTACGTGTGCGTTTCTGGTGGAGTGAGCAGAGGAAGGGAGTAGTTGGATGGGCCGTCATCGGTTGAGCCCGGAACAGTGTACTCTTTTGGGCAGGCCGTATCTTTGATCAGGAACCTGAAAGATTGCTAAGCACTAAACTTTTGATTTGATTCTCAAAAATAACTAAACTTTTGATTTGTTTCTCAAAAAAAACTAAACTTTTGATTTAAGATTGCTATAAGCACTAAACTTTTTATTTTTCTTCTCAAAACACAAACTAAACTTTTGATTTTGCTAAAAAAATACCCTTTTGATATTTTTTTTTCGAAAGATCCGTGATTCGCTTTCATTGATAAGAAGGTGGAATGTTTGTACAAGAGTTGCTCAAGGTGCGCTTACAACGCTTGGTCTCACCGCAAGGTGAGATTAAGCCACCCCTACATCCTAGTGAAAAGATTTGTAATTAAACTATCCCATCGACGACTAGGCCATTGGCATGCAAAGTAGACAGTGGTACAATCTTCATCGGCGCTTTGTTGCCTGCCCGCATCCACGAGATTGCTTCATCTCTGATCGCGTTTAGAAGTTGGATTTCGGAGCGGCAACGTCGGTTGAAGAGCTCCTTCCACAACTCCCAAGTGACAAGCATCGTTATCGTGCGAATCCCTTCCTTCTTCAGTCCCTGCCCGCTGTTTCCCATCTCCAAGTACCAACTGTGAAGGGTAGCCGATTGTGTCCAGTTGGCCGGCTGCAGAGCCTGTGAAGAAACCCATTGCCCGGCCAGGTGCCAGATCCTCCGGGTGAAAGTGCACTATTGCATCAGATGGTCGATCGTCTCCAAGTTTCTCATGCATAACGGGCAGAAATAATGATTGGGCCACTCTCTGATTTGAAGCCTTGCAGCAGTCCACACTTTGTTTTGAAGCATCAGCCAAGAGAAGAATTTGCACTTTGGTGGAGCTTTGGTTCTCCAAGTGATATCAGCCGTTGTACTAGATGTGCACCCCATGAACTGAATATGGTAGGCCGAGGTCGCTGAGTATACTCCTTCCGGATTGAGCATCCAGACGATGGAGTCCTCCTGTTCTTCAGTCAGTTGTACTATGTGCACCTTGTCCCATAACTCAAAGAGTCAGACAGCAGCCGTTCAGTTTTCACTTGATAGACCTGAATGAATGTCTGATTCCACTATGATATGATGGGCTTGAGATTAGATCTGAAGTGGCAAGCAAATGCAAGTGTGCAGGAAAGAATGAATTCTTTGGTATGTGATCTGAAGATATCTGATGATATATAAATTAAGATATCTCGTGGTGACAGCAAAGAAATATGCTGCGTGACCATGAACAGAAAAAGAAAAGTTCAGAAAGACAATGGGTACATTTCATCAAAAAAGAAAGACAGGGGTACACATGGGACGCACGTATGGATGGATGAATTGCTTCGTCGGTAAGTCTGGATTCATCGCTTCCTCTATGCTGCTTTCTCTTGCTTTTGGATTACTATATTTTAATTACTATCAGTCCTTAATGTACAGTACAGTAGAAATTTCCTTGTCACTTCAACTATGATGCTAACTTCGAACCTCTTCCAAATAACCATTTACAGAAAATGTAAAACAAGGAACTGCTGGTTGACGATCCCAAACCTAACTTCTCAAAGTCAAAAGGATGTGTCGACAGTTAAAGAAACTTGGAATGAACAATGGCTGCTGTTTTTATACAAGCTGTATACAGTTTCAGTGCATAACCCAACCTTTAATAAAGGAAAACAATTACGTATGAACCTCCTTCAAGGATGTACTGAGTTTTACACAGAGACACCGCAAAAGAATTAATGAATTTAATTTTCGACATTCTTATTATTTTCTCCATATTCTTGCACGTGGGACCGACACTGGAAGCCCGCAAGCACTTGCATATGGAATGGACATGCAGAAAAGGAAGAACAACTTTGCAGATGCAGATGCAGATGATCCTAGTGTTGTTCGACCAAGAGCCTGCTGCCAGAATAAAACCGCATGCTCTGCTCCACCCTGCTCCAGCCACACACATGGCAGACGTGGTCTCTGACCTGGTCCTGTCCTTCTTCTGCTGCTGCTTCTACGCTCCCGGCGACCACCAGCACCACCGCGGCGTCGGCACGCACCACTACCACGGCGGCGGCCACGCCCACCCGACCGGCCGCAATGCGGCGTATCACCATCACCACCGCGGTGCCGGCAGCCGCGGCCGAAGAAGGTCGGTGTCCCTGCAGGTGCGCGCTACACTCTTGCACCCTGAATCAACTCCAGATTCTTTTTTTGATTTCATGTACAGTAGTATGAGACTGCTGGATCGTGAACGATGAGTGAACTGGACTGGATCACTAACTAGAGCTGAGTTCATCTAGACGGTGGAGCTTAAAGTGAAGATGTGCTGCAGTGGCTGTGAGCGAGCCGTACGAAAAGCCCTCCAGAACCTCCGAGGTACACACGACACGAATGCTCTGTTTATCCTCCAGATCAAGCAAAAATCGTATCAGACAGTGACATGGTCACTGCAGCGCGCAGCAGCACGAAAGATCAAGATCGAAGCACACGGCTTGTCTGATCTTCATATTAATCTTACTGATCCTGTGATCCACATATTTGCAGGAGTGGACAGAGTGGATGTGAACGTGCCAATGGAGAAGGTGACGGTGACGGGGTACGTGGACCGGGCGAGGGTGCTGCAGGAGGTGCGGCGGAGCGGGAAGAAGGCGGAGTTCTGGCCGACCGGCTGCGCGCCGCTGTGGTTCAGTACGTCCCCGAGGAGCTACGACTTCCGCGACGACGGATACCGCCGCGACAGCTACAACTACCGCCGGCGCTGGTACAGCGACGGCGACCGGCACGGCCGCATGCGCGAGCCCGCCCGCGACGCCGGGCCCGTCGGCAACATGTTCAACGACGACGACGTCGACGCCGCCTGCCGGATCATGTGACGGGACCGATGCGGACGTTGTTGCCGTTGCTCTGGTTTCGGTTTTTCGCTTCTCGTTGGCTCCATGCGGATCGTGGGTTGTTGATCAAGTGGTGGTTGTAGAATTTTTATGGGCTTGGGCTCGAGCTTCCTGTCTTGGGTGATGGGTTCCTCCATCTGTCCTTTTTTTTTTCAACGAATCTCTTTCCCCAATTTGATCAACTGATTGGATCCACCCCTTCAAAAAAAAATGATTGGATCCAAATTGATGCCACATATCAGCCAATAACTTGAAATTTCGCTTTCTCGTCACGAAACAGGAATGTGAATCATATTTCAAACTTGAAAAAGAAACAATTTGTACAAACTTTAACCAACATACTGTATATTTAAAATACATAGTTTTAGAACAGGGAACTTGTGTCAATGAATTACTAGTATTGGTTATACCGAATACTTAGCAAATAATATACTATATAGTATGAGAATATAATGCTCAAAATCTATTTTTTTATTTTTTCATAATTATAATGCGCTTTGTCAATAATGAGTACTTGTTTAGTATGATGAGTATTTTTTTATAAAAAAAACTAATTTAAGATAATTTGACTGAGTACTATACTCTGGAGTTCATTCTTTCTATGGCTGAGAGAGTATTTAGATAGGTAAGGTTGGGGTCAAACCTTAGAGTTTGCAAAAAAAAGAAAAAAAAGATAAATTATTTATGATTGCACAATCCTCAATCTCGACATCAATGCAAAATTTGGGAAGGTAAGTGACAATGCTTCTGCACCAAAACAAATCGATCCTATAAACTGTTGTCATGCCCAAGCTTGAAAAGGTTTTTTTTTTTCTTATTTATATGTATTCTTAATTGTAAATTTGAACTAGATTTTTTAAAAGTCTTACTAAGTTCATACTATCACTTATAAGTCGTCCTGACTTTTTAAAATAGCTTTTATGATGTACATTATTCTAAAATATACTTCCATGTTTTATTATATCTACTAGATCTAGAAAATTCAGAATAACTATAACTTAGAATAGAGTAGAAACCAATATCAATATTTAGTATTTTTTTTATAAACTAAATTTTTAAAATTGTTTGAGTGAGTCGTTTTGTTGTACGGAGGATGCACCCACGTACTCCACCGTTTGCATTATTGGGTTGGCTTGATTTGTAGCTAAATTTTGCCATGCTAACGATTTGACAAACTAATGTTAGGTAAAAAAATGTCATAGATTTAGCTAGCCAATTGTAAGAGGTCGATACGTTTTGATAGTGAACCAGATAATAGCCAAAACCATGGTTAACTAAATACTATGGTTTGGCAACTTTTGGAAGCTAGCTAATCAGACCCATCATTCCTTAACAACAACCTTACCAAAATTTTGTTCACCTGCTATAAATAAATCGGGGGAAAAAAAGACTGACCACACATCTAAAGAGACTAGAATGGGAAGCCAAACCGCGGCCTCCTGCTATCCACGTCAGTGAAAAGATTTGGGCCATTGCGATGCCGATCGGCGGCGGTGCGTGCGTTGACCTTCATCGAATGATGAGCATGAGTTCGCTTGCTGCTTGTCCCGCGTTTCTCGGTACACCAGGTACAGGCGCGGTGTTGTCCCTCCATTGGCTGGCTGGGCCGTTGTCCATTCGCGATTGGTTGGGGCCGCCCGTCCGTGCTGCAGCGGACAGTGCAGAACAGGGATCGGGATGGCCTCTTGGGGTGTGGGTTCGCGGTCCCGCTCGCCTGACGGGTCAAGGGATGGGTCCTCTGTTTCCCGCTTTTCGTTGTCACACGGGGATTGACTTCTTGTTGCGTGGCCCACTGGTCAGTGACTCTGCGTTCTGGCTGGTGTCGTGGGTGTTGTGACTCGGTGGGCCGGTGCTCGGGAATGACTGGTGGTCCTCTTCTCTCCCTGCTCTTTCCTAGGCCCGACAGAGCTCCTGCCGCTCCTGCCCCAGCCCCCGGCCTCCCCTTCCTCTCCCTCTCCTCCAGCTCCCCGGCGTGGCCGTCTGGCCGAGCCAGCGCAGGCGCGCAGCAGATCCCAGCCACCGGGAACCCGACCACAGAGAGGCGCATGGCTGCCGGCCGCTCGGCGCGCCGAACTCCTCGAGATCCCGACGAGCCCCGCGGGACGGCGATGCCCTCGAGCAGCGCCTTGGGCTCCTCCTCTCCCGCGGCGACCGCGGAGGCGGCGGCTCCCCGGTTCCCGGCCACGGCGGCGGCCCCGCCCCGGCAAAGAAGCAGCTCCGCCGCCGTAGAGGCCGGGTCTCGCCCCACCTCATTCCGCACCTCGAACTTAACCGGCGGCATCGTCTTCCGCCTCCTCCCGTCACGGCCTCGGCGCGGCCGCGGGCGCCTCCTCATGCAGCCGAGCCGCCGCGCCGTGCTCCGCCGACGCGACCCCGCAACGACTACGCGGTGGGAGCAGTGTGCACGGCGGCGTCACCGCGCGCGTGCCGGGCTCGGTTGCCGGCCCCGCAAGGAAGATACCTTGTGTGGTGCCGCGGCGCCCAGGCGAGCGCGCGGTGGCGGCCGAAGGAGCGGCGAGCGCGGTGGCACAACGTCAAGGCGAGGTCAACCCGCGGCAATGCGGCGACGCGTGGGTGGGGGCACCGCCAGAACACGGCAGCGTAAGTGAAGGTGGCCTTCCTCCATGCTCCTCCTCTCTTTCCCTCCTCCCCTTTCGTTCGGCTGGCTTGCCAGATGCGTCTGCGCTGTACCGCTCGCTCATTTGGTGCGTTCTTGACTTGTGGGTCGTCGACGTCGATATGCCCGCATTTGTGTTGTTTGATGGTGCTGCGGGGTGGAGGTTGCGTGCTGCTCGGAGGGCCGGCGAGCTGCGGCCGCTTGTTGGTGGGGGTGGGTCGTAGTCGACGCTGGCGGGACGCAACGGACGGGCAGCGCGCATCACGCATCGCGGGAGTCCGGTGCGGTGTGGGCAGTGGTTTATTGCAGGAAACGCTGCATAGGTGCTCGATGGAATGTGAGCACACTTTTGCTGGTGCTGGGTGCGCGGTGGCCTGGTGGGTGTTCGACGAAATGCTCTAGGTGGTGTGGTGGTGTTTTTCGGGTATAGTGTGCGTATGCGCTCATGGAGGCGTCGAGGGTATGTGTATGGCCTCCGACTCTCTCGTGGTGAAATATCATTGTGCCTAATTTCTGTGTTTGTTTTCTCTGGGTATTTCTAGGTGCTTTGCGTTGGTCCTAGGGCCTTCAGGGTGTTCTTGTTTGAGGTATCAATTTTTCTTTTGTCTCTGGTTTGTAGATTGTTATCGATTGGATGATGTGTTTGATAGAATGTCCACAACAGCAGCACAGGTGGGGTGGGGATGCTAGAGAATTTTTTCTCATGTATCTACTCTGATTTGCACCTTGGAATATATATTACACATCGAAGAAAAAACATATAGCTTCTTCAGATTAGTGTCGCTATAGTATTGCTAATGGTGAATTCCTGTGGTGTTTATTTTAGGTATATTAACTTTATCTCCCATCTTTTGCAGCAATGGTGTGTTGGAATTGGTGTCCTGGTGCAGGCCATCCCAGTTCTATCCCAGTTCTATTTACTGAAGGTATGGATCTACAGACTATAAGCACTATACGAATCGCTATGATTACATAAGCATAGTTTTTTTTCAGTTCTGCACTGTGGTTCCTCCAAAAGTTGTTTTTAGAGGGAAAAAAATGTTTTCTTAGTCCATTAGAGGTGACAGGAAAATTATATTTTAGTTAGTTGATAGATATCCATGGTGAGGGTTACAGAAATATGCATTGACCCTTGCTACCTGTGAACTGCTCTTTTGGTGCTTTCATATTAGCTTCCTATTGTGAGAGATCTTTGGGGGATAAAAAGCAATGACGGACTGCTGTTTGATTTATTGTTTCTTTAGTCAATGGATATATTGTTTGTTTGTAGCATGCACAACCTAGGGCCATTAGTCCAAGATGAGGATAAAGATTGCCACTTCTGTTTGATCCAAATAGATGGAAAGTGCTACGCCCCTAGGCTAGCAATAGAAGCAAGGAAAGTATTCTAAGTTTAGAAGTAGGTTCAGTAACACAATGACTATTCTAAGTTCAGAGCATTTTCTATATTTCATAGGTGATGATTTACATACATGTTTGGATGATCCTGCAGGGTACCATTGTGTTGGCTACTCTATGGAATACAGTGCACATATTTACATACAGTGTTGGATTTACATACATATTTCATAGGTGTTGATTTACATACAGTGTTGGATTTACATACATATTCATAGGTGTGCTCATGAGAAGATTATTAAGATTATAAATGAAATAATTATAATCTTAATAATCTTCTCATGAGCATGCAGGGTACCATGGTCATGCGTCGGACAGCACCACCTCCGCAGGGTTCGCTGATTCTTCAGATGAAGACTTCCTCCTACCGAGAGGTATACAGTGCATTATATTTCCACCGACTTCTTAGAACACAAGATAAGTTGAGTTAATAATTCCAATCTGCAGACTACTCATCGGGCTCTACCTTCAACTCGGCTCGAACGTAGCAACTACACTGATCCTTCCACAAGCTGCCTCTGCACCAACGACACCCTTCGTCTACGAATCTCCATCAAAACTCGCTTCTATGTATCAGATTGCTACCATTGTGTTGGCTACTCTATGGAATACTCTATAGACTCTGTGTAAAGCTGTATGAGACATCGGATGGTACTTTGACGGACCAGTAGAATTATGCTGCTTGCTTGCTATGTGTCCATCTACTTTCTACCAAATATTTTCCCATTTCTTGACTCACGCAGACGTGGCCTCACTCAGGGCGCATGGGCGCGCGCCAAAAACTAGTGTCCGAACATGGTCACTCCGTCCGAAAACCCACGAGGCTCGCCACCGCACGGCACACCTGTTGCCGGACCTCGCCAGCGCAACAAAAAGTTTAAACTAATCCACACCAGCTGGACGGCCGCGCGCCCAGTCCATGCACCGTCCGCCCGTGCTCCTGCTCCCTCTCGTCTCGTCACACCGTGGACCAGTTCCACGGAGAAAACGCCCCCTCCTGCACACGTGTCCCCGGAGCCTCCCCCACCCAAGGGATCCGGTCACCGCCAGGTGGGCCTCACCCCGCGTCACACCACGCACGCACGCAACTCGAGGCCCATCCAGGCCGCCAGGGCTCGAACCTTCTCTCCTCTCCTCGGCTTGGCTTCTCTTTCTCCTTCTCCTTCTCCTTCCTTCCTCTTCCCCTCCACGCGATCGAAACCGAAGCCCGAATCAATCCTCCACCCGCCCCGTTCCAGCCCTCTCCAGGCGCCCCGCCCCCGCGTCGCGGAGCCCCCGATCCGTCTCCGGTCCCCACTTTCCCTGCGTCTGCGTGCGTTGGACGGCCGGCTGGTTCCCGATGAGGGGGTTGCTGGCGGTGGAGGCCGCGGGCGCGGCGGCGGCGGCGTCGGCCTCGGCGCTCAACGGCGCCGTGGACTGGTGGCGCGACGTCAACGAGTCGCCGCTGTGGCAGGACCGCATCTTCCACGCGCTCGCCGTGCTCTACGGCATCGTCTCCGCCGTCGCGCTGGTAAGCACCCTTTCCCTCCCGCGTCCCCCTTCGTCACCCCCCGGCGTATGCTCCGATCTATCAGAATTGCGCGATCACGTGGGATTCGGTTGGCCCCCGTCTGTTCTGATCCAATAGAAAGTTTTCTCTTAAATTTGTGGCCCCGCAATTTCGAGGGGACCGAGGAATTGTGGGTCGAATTGAGAGAGGCGGTGTGGGATTCTGAATTCGCGGTGTTTGATCTCTCTCGCAGATCCAATTGGTCAGAATCGAGTGCAGGGTGCCGGAGTACGGATGGACGACGCAGAAGGTCTTCCATTTCCTAAACTTCCTCGTGAACGGCGGTGAGCGAGCCAGACATTTGTGCTGATCGCATTATTATTATTACTTCGGTTCCGCTGGGTGTTTGATCTGGTGGGCTGATGGATGTGAATGCTCTCTCTATTCCCGCTTTCATTTCAGTGAGGTCCGTCGTCTTCGTGCTGCGGCGAAATGTGCAGCTGGTGGAGCCTGAGGTTGGTAGCTGGTTTGAGTTTGATGATGATTGTACTGTACTTCGTGTAGTGGATTTGTTGGAGGTCTTGAGTAATGGTTTGGACCAATGTGGTGCCACAGATAATACAACATGTGCTTCTCGATATGCCCGGGCTCGCGTTCTTCACGACATACGCGCTTTTGGTGCTCTTCTGGGCAGAGATTTATTATCAGGTACCTTGTCTTGTCTCTGACTGATAGACCTCTATGTTGTTTTGTCGATGTTGTTGCACCTCTTAATTTTTCTGTTTCTGTTCTGTAGGCACGTGCAATGTCGACTGATGGGCTTAGACCAACTTTCTATTGGATCAATAGTGTGCTTTATGCAATTCAGGTGATAATCCTGTCATTTTTAACTCATAATTTAGGTTCGACTTCGGAAGGATATATGCTGTGGTAATTTAATACTATATATAGCAATGTGCACATTATAGTGTTGTGCTATGGACATTGCTCACATATTCACATATAAAGTTTTAATAGCCTATGAAAGATCGTGTCAGGCACAAGGCCAACCCTAGGATTCCTGACCATCTGCCCACATGAGGACATGACTGTCTGTCATTGTTAGCCTGCAAAACTAGCAAATCCTTTTGGACGCCAAGTACTATGATACCTTCCTTTACCAATGAGTAAAAATACCATGCAAACATATTTAGTGCACTATCTTAACTGCCATCCTATTAGGGTACACATAATTGACAAATGCTAGGCCAGAAACCTCAGTAGTACATGCCATTATTGTCAAGTCTGATTTCTTGGTGAAAACTGGAAGTAGTCGCACTTGGCGTGTTGTGTATGCATTCTTATTTGATACATGTAAGATATGAATATTCTGGTTTATGGACTCATTTGGATATTCTGGTTTCTGGACTCATTTGGTATCAATTAATTTCAGATAATTCTATGGTTGGTTTTGTGGTGGAAACCAGTTCGGGTTATGGTCATCTTGTCAAAGATGTTCTTTGCAGGTAATCCATGTTTCATTTCTTCCTTTCCATCAATCTATCCCTATATCCCTTTGACAACGGTAAATCATGGACATATGCATCTTGGCATTCATGAAGTGCAATTAATTTTCATATTATGTAGTAGAATTATATTGAGGACTCATGGAATTTT
Organism: Themeda triandra; assembly: GCA_018135685.1. Taxonomy (NCBI): domain Eukaryota; kingdom Viridiplantae; phylum Streptophyta; class Magnoliopsida; order Poales; family Poaceae; genus Themeda; species Themeda triandra. Next base: position 27,693 of record JAENPR010001496.1, read on the forward strand.
TTTGTTGATAGAAATTTGTCAAAGTAAGTTTTAGAAACAGACACTGAAACACTGTTTTTTGGTATCAGTCATTACCTTATTAGCAGGGAATGACTTGAAGACCACACCACATTAAAGCTGCGATTGACCTTTTTCCACAGCTGATAGTGTGCTATGTTTTCAGGTGTATCACTATTTGCAGCTCTCGGGTTTGTTCTCTATGGAGGAAGGTAACATTTTTCTTGCTTCACTTTGCTCTAAAACATATTGATGATAATATTTTCCTGAAACCCCAGTAGCATTCTTTGCTGTGTTTAATGGGTGTTATGTGTGCATCACCATCGTCTTATATGCCATTGTCTTGATAGAGTATATCAAATGCCTTCTTTTGCTTAGATGGTAGTAGAATTTCTGACCAAATTTCCACTAAAAGATCCAGAGCAAGACTTACATAGCCACCATTTTACAAGCAGAATCAGGATGTGTAGAAGTGGTTTTCTACACTAGTCATAAATACCCATTGCTATACTAGGATGCATTTGAGATTTTCCCCGCGTGTAACTTATACCTTTGCTTCTTGATTTCTAGGCATATTTTACCATCCTAAGTATCCATGTAGCACAGTTTGACCCTTTATTGACTGAGATGGCTTTTGATGTTCTCCTGTAGGTTATTCCTGATGTTGCAGCGTTTTCCTGTAGAATCAAAAGGAAGGCGAAAGAAATTGCAGGAGGTACACTTTGGATTCTGCTGGTCTAATTTTTTTGGGTATTTCTCTACAAATTATACGCTAATTATGTATTCTGCATACCTCGATGCAGGTTGGCTATGTGACTACCATCTGCTTTTCTTGTTTCTTGATCAGATGTGTCATGGTAAGCAATTGCATTTTCTATGGACTGGTCACTATGACTTCCGCCATTACAAATTATAAGACATTTTGGCTTTTCTAGATACATAGCTTTTACCCTCAGATACACTATGTCTGAATACATAGTACTCCCTCCGTTCCAAATTCCAATTATAAGATGCTTTGGCTTTTTTGGATGCATTGCTATTTACTATGTATCTAGATATAGTGTATGTATATCTAAGTGCATAGCAAAAGCTATGTATCTATATAAAAGCCAAAAAGTCTTATAATTTGGAACAGAGGGAGTAGCAATTATGTTGGTAGGTATGTTAAAGGAATCCACTAACTTAAGCATGTATATTTCAGATGTGCCTTAATGCATTTGATAAAGCAGCAGATCTTGATGTTCTGAACCATCCAATCCTCAACTTCTTCTATTACCTGGTATGAATCTTGACAGTGTAAAAGCACTTTACCTTACACAGTTTAGATTGCATCAATCTTTAGATTTTTCTGTCAGTAAATTTGGTAGTAATTTTAAAATCTATGGTAGATACATGCAATGGTTTTAGTTTGACATCCAATAAATCGAAATATCATTGGTGGAGTGTATAGATTATTGCATATGCAGATGCAAGTTTTTTTGGTGATTTTGAATGGCACATGCTCCTTCCAGCCCTTAGTCAAACAGCTATACCAATCAAATTATCCATTCCCGATTTACTGACAGAATTCACCTACCGCAACTGCAGCTGGTTGAGATAGTGCCTTCGGCTCTGGTGCTCTTCATTCTACGGAAACTGCCTCCAAAGCGTGGGATCACACAATACCACCCAATCCATTAAAGAGCAGGGCCTTGGTGGACAGGCAAAGGTTTTTCTGGTGGATAGTCTTACACAGCGTGGTAAATACAGAAGGCAGAGTGAAAAGTACCAGCCTTTGCTCACGAGCTTGCCCAGCTTTTTATACAAGGAAAGGCTTTAGAATCTCTGGTTGAAATTGTGTAAAAATGCAATCTCTCAGATTTAGAAAATGTAACTTATATAACTTTGTTTATTCTCAGTGCATATCATCTGTTCACATCGCAGTAATTGTCTGCATGTTTCTTTTGGTCATCTGCCTCACCTTTGCTGAACAAGAACAGCTAATCCTCCTGGAGTACATGGATGATGTGGTTCGATCAGTTGAGCTTGACCGTTATTCGCTGGAAACTATTCGGACCATAAATTCACGTCCCCTACACAAACATTTTGTCGAAGGGTAATTTTGATCAGTTTCTATGGCTAGTTACCGTTACAAGAGCGGAGCCTTCGCTTAGGCAATGGTAGCCTATTCCCTTCCTCATTCTCCCTCGTCCTGTCACTTGCGTGTGGGTCCGTAGAGGCAACACGAGATCTCCTATCCCCTTCTCTTCAAATCACCTTGTTCGTTTTCTCTTATTAGCGTTTTCGGTCAGCGATTCAATGGTGTTTTTCTCATAATAAGAAACGAACAAATGAACAGGGCATAAGTTAATATAGGGGATTGTGAAAACTTAATTCCAGATTGTAGGAGAGAGCTTCTGTAGCGTATTGAGAAGTCTCATGGTTTCTTTACGTGGGATCCATATGCCGGGGTCATTTCTCTCATTTCATCTCCCTCTTGTCCTCTTCTCTCTTCCTCTTCGTGTGTCGGGGCAATGAGGCGAACAAGGGCGACGCAGCGAGCCTGGGCGCCTGGCGTGCAGCTAGGGCGTCAGTGACAGGGTGTGGGATTTGAGAAAAAAATGGTGGCAGACCCCCCATTTGAGGGATTTAGGGTTTCCTCAAAAAATAAATTTGAGGGATTTAGGGGGAGTTTTTTAAGAGATTGAAAAATATATAGAAAAAAAGGAGATTGAGAAATGGGTTCCCCTGTATATCAGCTTTTAGAGAAATGATTGTTCTTGTCAGTCCAGTGGTGTTGCTCTAACAACGAACGGCAGCGGAGCGTTCGCTCAGGCAATTGTAGCTGAACTAACGGACGGCAGGCAATTCAGAATCTGCGAACCTCCTGTGCAGAGGGAAGGGCAAGTGGCCGGAATCAGGAATCAGACAACACACAGGTGAAATCCAAGTCTGGTAAAAATTTTCTGATGATACCGCACCAAGCCTGGCACATAAACGGGATTACTGAACAGTTAAGATGTCTATTTGTTACAACGTGAAATGAAAACGAATTGAGATAGACATATCCCCTTAAAAACTTTTGCATTCTTTCTTACTGCTCCAAGTTATAATACACCCTACTGTTCCAGTAGGTTTCCAGCCAAAAGGAAGATTCTGGTCATTACATGCTTATTCTACACAGGTTTCCATAATGGGAATATCAGAAGATTATATTATATATATAGCCTATACAGAGCAGAAAAAGAAAGGTAAAATATCAAAATTCAGAAGTGTCTATTAGCTATCTTGTCCTACGGTTTCAGGCTTATTTTCTGTGCTGTCCTGGTGCACTGCCGATGTTTCTGCAGCGCACGAGTCTGTTATTCCCATCCCTCGCTGCTCAGGAACAGACAGTTCATGTGAAGCAGCTCCAGAACTGTCATCCTGACCCTGAATCGGCACATCTGATGGCCCTACTTTACACAAGTCAGCTTCCATCCCCCTAGGCTCGGGAACAAGGAGTTCGAGGAATGTCTCAGAACTGCCATCCAGAACCTGACATGGAATATCTGATGCTTCTGCTTCACGCAAGTCTATTCCCACCCCACCCTGCTCAGCAACAGGCAGTCCATGGGAAGCAACTCCAGAATTGTCATCCTGTGTGGTACAAAGAGGTCCATCTGCACTTTGTAGTGTCATTTCTGAGGGCAAATCCTGGATTGGTAAATCGGATGATTCAACTTCACATACCCCTCTCCTCACCGCTCCCTGCACAGGAGCATGTTGTTCATGGGAGGGAGCTCCACAACTACCATGACACTCTGGCCCAGGATGTTGATCTACACTATCAGGTCTCCTTTTCGTGTTGTTCTGCTGCGGTGAATCTGATGATTCTGCTATACACCAGTTCCTCTTTGCCCCTTGTTGACCAGGAGCTAGCAGTTTGTGGGATGCAGTTTCAGAACCGCCATTCTGCACCTGGCAGTGAGGTTCTGTCCGACGGTAAACAAACCGTTCATGCCATCCTCTCGTATCTCCTCTCCCATGGCAGGAAGTTCTTCCTCTGCCTCGACCACCAATTTGACCATGTGGCACTCGTTGCTCAAGACTATTGAATTGTCTGTATCCAATGCCCCTACCAAATTCAGAATCTGCAACTTCATATGAACCAATCCTTTGTTGAAAAGACCCGTTGTTCTGAAATTCAGGATAAACAGATCTATTCTGAAATCCACAATTGTAGTAGGTTCCTGGAGCTTGCCATGCGCCAAGAACACTAATTTGGCCATGTGATTCTTCCCGATAAGCTGATCTAGGAGTATGTCTTCTATTGCCTGCTTGAAAACTACTACTGCAAAGGGGTTCACGTGACAACCTGCAATGGGATTCTGGCCCAAGATGCTGCTTGGACCATCCTCTATGCCCTTCCAGAGAGCCATGCCAGTCACTCAAAGCATTGTGGTTGTTGAACCGATTTTGATTTGCAGGCACAGTTCGGGATTGATTATAGTAGTGACCACTGCAAAAGGATTCATCTTGCTGAAAACGAGTTCTGTACCTTTCCTCTCTACTAGCTGAGAAATTATTGGTTCTTCGAAATGCATTTGGTCCCTGATCATGGGATTTCGTCATGCTCCTTGCATTGCTAGAAGTTGGACGTTCATTCCATCTTCTTGGTGGGCTGTTCCTGAGAGCCACCACATCGCGTGTTGATGACCAAGATGGCGCTCCATTTGTGTGGCTATTCCTCTGATAAAGTGCAGAAAGAATGATTGTAAGGCATTTGGATCAACAAAACTTTGCAAACAAAAATGTATTTGGTTGCTAAACTTGTGAGGGAGGAATATAGATTACTCTATAATATAAATGATAATGTTGCTGAACAACAGAATATGACTGAACAAGAAAACAATGGAAATATTATAGTTAGTATAGCATAGCCAGAAAATCCAAACTAGCGATATCTTTCAAGCACACTATGATATTACTTCACTCATCCTATATTAACATTTCTCACTCCAGGATGTTTTAGAAATCGGTTCGGGGCAGCGGCGCTCGAACAAGATTATGGCACCACCCTGAAGGGGGCCTGATTCTGCCACCAAGAGCAGCAAGTCGGTGGCCCTCATAATGGCTTCACAACTCCGAGTCCTATATGTATCCTTGAGTAGACACAAAGAGTATAACCATAGTGTAGGGTGTAGGGATGTAACAAGCAGGGGTGGACCCACCCTGTAGGTGAGGTGGGGCGGCCACCCCAGCTACTGGCTGGTGAACCTTAGTACCACTCCCTCTCTTCCCCCTCTGAGTCCATGACCTGCAGAGCTCGCAGCGACTGCTACGTCTTGTGAATGGAGAAGGAAGCGAAACGGTATGGGCTATCATGGACTATGGTTGCCCATTGTCTATACCATACTGTATTGGACTGAAGCCCAACAAACTAGCCTAGGTGGCAAGGTCGAAAGAGCCCAGCTCCACTGCCCCAGCAAGGGCAGACACCGCCCACCGGAAATGCTTCATCTGTTTTGCGTGCACATGGATGTCGTAGTTAACATGATATAAACATTGGGAGTCACTTATGTGATGTCAATAATTTATCTTTATAAATCTTTTAGGCTAGTCAACTTTTTGTGTTTTGAATAGTTTGCTAGTACAAAAATGATATTTATTTTTCCATTAAATGTAGCACATTACAACTGTTGTCAGTTAGATCCTGTTTGGGTCTCCTAAGAAAAAGGAAAAATGAGGTAGAAAAACAAGAATTATATTCAAACACGTGATTCTATAATGGGATTATAGAATACAATTACTATTTGGGTATTCTCATTATGTGAAGATAATAATCCAGAATTCAACGCCTCCCCCCTCCCTCTTTCATATAGAATCTAGATTCTACGATCACTATCTAAAATCACTGTGAGACAGATCCAAACATGAATTTATTGTTTTTTCAATTATCTATGTGATCGTAATGTGTTTAGACATTTAATTTTGGCATTTAATTTATTGGGTCTCCTAAATATTTTTTTTCTTGGGTCCGCCAATGGTAAGTTGGTAACAAGTAATTGTATGATTCACTTATTACGGTTTTGTTAAAGAGGAGGAGCAGGAAACAATCACATACTATCAAGGAAGCAACTACATGCCTAACACGCAGGATACATAGAGCTCTTGGGTTCACAAAAACAGTTCCAGAATACCTGTTCTCTTCTATTCCATTGCTCAGGTTTAGTTGCAGACATAACTACTTCTGCTAAGTCCTTATCCTCAAGAGCATCAAAGAAACATCTGCGCCTTTTGAATCGCGGACTAAATCAGCCCATATTGAATTGCTGGCCAGTAAAGTGGTTCCATTTCCAAGGATCCAAAGGCAGTACCTATTATGGCAGAAATATAGCAATTACGGAACTGAAAATGCAGTGGAACAGTGTTTTAATTGTAATTTCACTATACAGGAGTCTATGGCAACATACTTGGCTCTTGTCAAAGCCACATTGATTCTCCCAGAATCAGAGAGAAAGCCTACTTTCCCATCTTTATTGGACCTAACTGTTGAAATCAATATAATATCCTCCTCACCACCTTGAAATCCATCAATAGATTTCACTGTAACAGACAGGAAGTCATGCTTCTCAAACTTTCGTCCAAGTTTATCTTGCAATGCAATCACTTGAGCTGTATAAGGAGATATTACACCAACACTTGTTCTCTGCCTCTTCTCAGTGCACTCTAAAGTTGTTTTAGACAAAAGAAAAGGACACTAGTTAGCTTTATCCAAAACTCTGGAGAACAGTTAATCTAGCCATAAAATATTTCTTTTAGAAACAAAGTCACCTAATAAAAAAAATAAAAAGAATGCAAGCCATGCTGAGTTGACGACCTTGGCAGTAAGCAGTGAAGCATGGTGACCAATGTCTAGACTAATAATGTATGGTTTTGTCATTTTGAGCTAGAATAAATAAGTTATATATGCATGATCATTCCAAAGATGGCAGCGCGGAATCCAATATTTCGACTATGGTAAAGAAGAGGCCTTATCCTATTCTCATCATAATACCAACAAAATAAAATAAGCAAATATGAGGCCAAAGTAGATAGGTCATTAAGCTAAACAGTATTATTATTCCAAACCACTTGTTTCCATTACAACAAGTCAACAGCCCTGTTTCAAAGTACAAAATACTGATAGAGTACAATGATAAAATGTTTCATACTGAACTGTAGTCAGACCTGACATCATCACTGAGGTAATCTATGTTAAAAGGTTTATTAAGCATCAGTAAGTAGGTTTATCATGCCATCAAGGTATAAAACCATCTTAGTACAGTCCTCAATTTTTTCAGTGTGTTATGTGAAGGCTAAAGCCTTAAAATGTACCTTTGGCAAGTCTTTCGATTATATTGGCTGCTACAGCAACCTCAGCCATATTTTTGGAACTCTGACCAAGGCTATCAAGCATTTCCATGTCGTTATCAATATGGATAAATGAATAAGCACCGTAAATAGGTCCAGGTAGATAAGTCTTGCGATAGTCTTCCTGCTTGACAATGGGACCATCTGAAATCCGGTTATCATAAAAATTGGAGTTTGGAAATTTACTGATGCTAGGGTGCATTCTATACTGTACTTCCAGCAAGTGTTTGCTGTAACCCATCGTGGACAGTCTCTGATAGAGGCTTCGTCCAAAGTCAGCATCTTTCGCAATCTAGCAAGGAGGCATAGTATGAGCATTGGTAGAATTCTAAAAATAATCACTGGTAATGAAATTTGTAGTTGATAAAAGAGATCATGGCATTCAAAATAATCTCATAACAAATATACCTTGCTCTTTACCAACGATGATAGCTGGTTTTCATCGCCAATTAGTAAAACATGTTCTATCCCTTGTAGCAATAGAGGAATCAGTGATTCACATTCTTTTAGTTGTGCTGCCTCATCAATAACTAAGATGCTTATAGGCCTCACATTTTGCAGTCTGAACAATTCAAATGAACTAGAAGCAGTGCAAAATATAAGCTTCGCATGCTTCAAACATAAGTCCCGGATTGAAATCTCATTGTCTTCACAAGGAAGCCGCATCTTCGAGAGGGCCGTAAGAATTTTTATACAATTAGACTTTATGTCCAAAGGGCTATCTAAAGAAATATTACAGTCATGAAAGTCATCTGCATCATCTATCAGGTCATCATGACTACCAGAGGAGTCAGGAACTTCAACAGCAGAATTAAAGATTGTAAATAGATGCTCATCAGACACATCATCTGCGCTCAACAAATGCAGCAATTTATTTACCAAACTTTTGGCAGACATCATTTTATCAAAGTTCTTACCCAGGGAACTCCTTGGTAGATGGTCACAGAATGTATCGATACATCTGACCAAATCATTGGCTAAACTGCTGAATTTACTTGTAAAATATTTCTTAAAGGTGAGGTCGCGTGAATCGCTGCTCCCTTGCCTTATATCCATAGACATTCTGTACCGAGAAATGCAATTTACTAGGAATGTTACAACAGCATCCACACAATGCTTCCATCCATGTTGTTGGTTGAAGCTGCTCAACAACTTCTGGACACGATCATCCAAATATATCTCTGACAGTAACTTGCCAATTTGCAAACGGTCCTTGTTACCGACTAAAATGATGTCACCTAATGAATAATGGTGTCCTAGAGAAAAGTCCGCAATCAGCTCAAGAAGACGAGAAGCAACTTGCAGGACAGCCATGTTAGTTGGAGCACATGCAAGAGTTCTCTGTTCCTTCATCAGAAGCATTTGTAGCATCACTGCAACTGTTGTGGTTTTACCTGTGCCTGGCGGACCCCAAACTAGCCCCACAGAAGACCTGTGACTGCATTCACTTGTCAAAACGCAACTTGCTACTGCATCAATCTGTGAGTCATTCAGCTTAAACTTGCAGAGATCACCCTTGATTTCATCATGCGACTTATTAACGCAGTATTTACAATGTCCAAGAGCCTGCAGCATCAATTCAAAAACTTCAGCCTTCAATGAACAAAAAGCAACAGTACATGAGTTCTATAAACAAAAATGTAAACAAAGAGGAGAACTAACAACACAATTGTCAAATTGCCAAGCATGCATCACCACATTCATTTTGTGCCATCAGAATTTGAACTATTTAATAAAAATTTGGCAATGTCGATGACGGCCAAATTTGAATGTTGGTAATATAATGGTAGGGCTTAAAAATAATATTGTGGCAGCGTAACAATAGGGAGAAGCAATTCCATTCCACAAACTATAACATACTTATATACAATTAAACTTAGATCAATCGGTTAGCAGTTAAAAAGATGGGAGTTAATTTACATGTCATATCACATAATTTAAAGCACTGTGTGACATTATTCTAGAGTATTTTTATAAAGCGACGTATATCTGTAATATCAGGATGTTAATCATCAAAAGAATATATGTAAGCGTGTGAGGAGCAGTGAAACAGATATTCCAACATACAGTATAGTTCAAGACCATGCAAACCTATATAGATAAGTTGCTCCATTCTGTAAACAATGCGAACAAGCAATAGTTCTTTATGCACTTTGTCCGCATCTAACAAAAGCAAGACATGTGATGATCAAAAGCATAACATCCTCATTAATGTATTTCAGATACAACTATGAAAGATAACATGGAAAAACAGATTTTCTCTTGTACAGAGCAAACTAGTCATGCTATATATATATAACATTGTAACTGAAAAACTCACGTAATTGTTTCTGCCAAACATGCTCTGGATTATTTTTGAATCCATTGACAAACCCCTTCGGAGCACAATCCAAATACGGTCATATGTTACCATATTAGTCAGGTACATGGCACAGAAGGACCATCGCTTTGATTCACCTGTCTCTTTCTCATTTCTTCCATCCAGATCGCTGCACTTTTCAACCTTGCGTGACTCTTTCCAGACATTGCGATGCACAGATGGCTTTCTTGAAGCCATTGCTTCTCGATCTAGCATTTCCCAAGACTTGTCCAAACCTTCATCATACGACTTATCGTATTTATTAGCCCCAATTGGTCGTCGTTCATCTCCTTTTGCCCCAATCTCCATCAACCGTGATGCCTTGACTGTCATCTTGTTACCAGTAACCTTAGTGACCCATACGATGACACAGGATTTGGACTGTTTCAGAATATCAGACTGATTTGCCGGTCTTGTTTCTGAAACCAGTAGAACATCAGCCGATTTTGGCTTATAATTATCAATCCCACAGCCATTAGACGTTCCCCTCCATCTGCCAAGACTGATCTCGTATTGCCCCTTCCCTTTCCTCATTGAATTAACAGAGAGCAGCTCTGCATATGGAGCGTTGGAGATGTCCTCCATGCTTGAACACATGTCATCCCTGACCTCTTCTAGAAGTGGCCCAAAATACGATGTCATGTACTGCTCCATGCTGCTAAATGTCTCTGGTATCTTGGACACCTGTAAGAACATTCCGCTTCCATGAATCATAGATGTTTTTTTCATGGCAGTTTGCAAATTGCAATAAATTGGTCCATAAAGCTTATCTATTTTTTTATACTTAAGCCAGTTTGAAAATATTCAGTATAATCAGTCCATAAATCTGCTAAAGAATATAAGAACAATTGTAAAACAATGATGGCTCCAAATGTCATAGGCAGATGTATGTGAATAAAATATAAAAATTCAGACCAGCAGCAGGGTAGTTATATCCTAGCCAATGGAACAGTCTAAACGAAAGCTAGACCTAGAAGATAATATCCCGGGGACCTAGGTTCAATTCAAACGACAAACAAACCGCAATCAGTAAATCATCCGCTGCTTGTACAACAAATTCTCCACCCAACGCAAAATGCGGGCACCAAACAACTCCACCTAATGAACCTAAAACAGCCCAGGGGTAGGAGGAATGCACATTAAAGCGCAAAACCCCAAGCACTTCCTCAGATCCACACGGATCGATCATCCGCTAGGCACGACAGGTGCCTAGCACAGAGTGGCCAGTAGAGACTAGAGAGATGTGGAGACGGAGGCGCGGGCGGGCAGAACGTAATCAGTTCCTCAGTCCTCACCTTGTCGCGGAGCAGGTCCTTGTCGAGGATTTGGTCGGCGGACCAGGAGAGCACGAGCTCGGAGAGGCCCGTGCTCCTCCACCGCCACAGCGCGTCCACGGGCCCGTCCTTCGCCGGCGTCCGCGCCGCCTCCTCCTCCTCGCCGGCCCCGTTGGCGGCGGAGCTCGACGGGTCGCCGGGATCCTCGTCGCCGTCGCTGGCGTCGCGCGGGCGCCGCATTTCGCCTCGGCTCGGAAGTACTAGCACGCACGCGAGAAGGGGTCAAGAGGCGAGGCGAAGGCGAAGGCGAAGGCGGCGAGGCGGTGTTTGGAGTCGAGATGAGATTAGCAGGGGGATTTGGGGGACGACTTTTCGCTTAGGACAGGGGATTTCTCGAATGGAATCCTAGGTCTACTGATGTGATGATAAATGTCTCCGAGACCGAATGGTCAGTAGGATCATGCAGTGCATAGTTTCGGCTGTTGATTGGGCCACCGCTGCGGCCTGCAGCTCAACCTGGACCCGTTAACCTCAGCCAGGCCCTCCGCATGAGGGCGTCCGCAATAGTACCCACGTCAGCTAGCTGCGAGGAGGACTGGTCCAATCAAGAGGAGAGAGAACATGAAAAAACAAGTTACTAGTGCTTTGCTCATCGCTCAGCTCGCTCAGGTTTCTAGAAAATTAGTGTACCTGCATGCATGACCCCACTTCTCTTGGCTGTCGGCTTTTGCTATTTTTAATTTCACCTAGTCGGCGATTAAGTCTTGCTCATTGAGGACGTCCTGAGGCGATTGTTTGGTTGGCACAACTGTCCTTGTACAGTAGAAAAGAAATGTGTCGGTCTTTATCTTAGGATATGATTTCTTTCTTCGTTTTCCACGTACTAGGCTAATTGAACCGTGCGAAATAGGAGCAAAGCAAACAATTTCTTAGGCCAGGCTCCATCGACATGTCAACGAAATCGAAGACCCATTGCATCTGGAAAACCTAGCTACCATGGGCCTACGTGATGGGCGCAAGAGTAGCTGTGTTTGGAAGAGAACAACACGCTTGTAGAGAACCGTCAATGAAGATAAGTAGCCTCGATGTTAGCGTAGATGATTGGTGCTAGTGAACCTGAATCTCCGTCAACGGTGATAAGTAGCCTCGATGTTAGCGTAGATGAATGGCATTAGTGAACCTAAATCTAGGAACGTTGAGGCTCCTTTCTAAATACTCCTGGATGCTTCAACTGTCATACATGAATCACTGGGTGAATACGATAATCATCTGGTAGTTGTAGGGTGTGTTTGTTTTCGTGTATCTTACGGTGGCAAAAGAACCAATGTCACCACGCCAAACACCCTATGGTCACAATGATTGTTTCGACTGCACACAACAGATGAACTACACCGCGTGTTTTCGTACCACAGCTCAACCCTTGCAGTTCCTATACCGCACCGCATGTTCCACGCCTGTTGTTCAAAACATGCCCCCTAGTTTGTAGACCACGGGCCCAACTCTAGCCAAAATCTTGAAGGGCGCATAAAACCTGAAACTGAACTTCTGTTGATGACTAAATGTAAGGTGGTAGTTTAGATATGAGTAAAATGCATGTATAGGCCATTAACTTGTGTGCTGGTGTCGATTTAGGCCAACAACTTTGAAAGTGCATTTTTAGGGCCAAAATCTTCACTGGCTGTGCATTGTTAGGCCAACCGCTGAAGTCAACCATTTTCACCGACGTGGACCGTCCACCCGTGTGCGTGCAACGCACGTGAGCATCCTGGGCCACCGTAATTTAGCCAAAACCCCCCTGAACTCCTCACTCATCTCATTCCCCAGTCCTCTCTCCTCTCTCTCGTTTTCTTTCCCTCCCTCTCTCCGATTGCAATGGCGGCGGCGGCGCAAACCTAGCGGCGGCGGGGGCAATCCGCGGACCGGCGGCGGGGGGCGATCACGTTGCGGCGTCGGTGGAGTCGGTAGGGGAGGGTTGGAGGCGCTAGTTCCCGCGGCTGCTGCGGTGAACTTGCGCAATGGGTCCGACCCTGCGCCAGCTGACGGATGGGCTGCCTGAATACGGTAAGCCATGACCCATGAATTATGTTTGTTTTTGGTTTGGAGGTAGAATGTTGGTCAATTGTGCTGTGGCTTAGTACATTTTGGTTTTTTGGATTGGTTAGGGTTTGTTGATGTTGGTAGTGGCACTGTTCCTGATTGTTAGGTTAGACCATTTCGGTTTTATCGATTTGATAGTGATGTTGATGTATCTTGGTAATGTAGGGGATGATAATGAAGAGTTTACAGTGGAGTTGCATCATGGAGGATTTTTTTTTGGGTCTGGTTCGAACAAATCATATCTTGGTGGCAAGGTCAGCCATTTCGACCACTGTGAGGTTGATACCTGGTCCCTAGTTTGGATAGATGATTTTCTTAGTTTGCTGGAGTACCCCAAGCAGCCAATGAAAAAAGTCTGGTGGCTTCTACCGGGCAAGCCTTTTCCAGGGGGGCTAAGAATTATTTGTGAAGACTCTGATGTCATTGTTATGCAATCAATGGTTCATGCAGTTAAGAACTTTGTCATTTACATTGAACATGATGATAGCCTAGCTGGGCTTGATGGGTTTGAGTGGGATGATATTGTTGCTAATCCAGTGGCCACATTGCCTAAGGTTTTTAGCCCACAGAAGTTGACCATGAAGAAAGGATTGAGGGTGAGAAGCTGCCATCATTCTACTCTGACTTAAAGAGAGAGCATGAAGCTGTGCATGAAGAAAAGGGGACTGATGGTAGTGGAGATGAAGATGACCCTGATTTTGTTGATTCAGACTATGAGGTAGATGAAGGTGATGATGACCTATTTGCTGACAATGTTGATGAGGGAGTTACAGATCTAGGAGTTGCTCCAGGGTACAAGTTTAGCAAAGGCAAGAAGCCGGCAACATTCACAGATGCAGATGAGGTTGATACAAGTGATGAAGAGAACCTAAACTTACCTGATTCAGAAGGTGAAGGTGAGGTTAGGATGGGTTTTGAGCCATTCAGAGATAATGACATGAGTAATCCTAGATTCAAAGTGGGGATGCTATTTGATTCTGTGGTGGAATTGAAGAAAGCTTTGACTGAGTATAGTGTCAAGGAGAGGGTGGACATCACCTATGAGCGTAATCATAGGAAGAGGTTGCATGCAATTTGTAGTGATGGTTGCACATGGGATGTATATGGATCAGTTGATGGTAGGTCTGATGGCATGGTTATCAAGAGGTATTATGGCAAACATACTTGCCAAAGGAAATGGGTTATCAATAGGTGTACTTCCAAGTGGCTTGCTGAGAAGTACCTTGAATCATTCAGAGCTGATCAAAAGATGTCCTTGAACAATTTCAGTAGGGTAGTACAGAAAGAGTGGAACTTGACACCATCAAGGTCTAAACTTGCTAGAGCTAAGAGGCTAGCCATGAAGAGAGTCAATGGAGATGAGGAGGAGCAATACTCACTGTTGTGGAACTATGCAAATGAAATTAGGAGGAGTAATCCTGGGTCCAGCTTTTTCATCAACTTAAATGACAACCTGTTCAGCAGTCTGTATATATCTTTGGATGCTTGTAAGAGGGGATTCTTGGCTGCTTGCAGACCCATAATCTGTTTGGATGGAAGCCATATGAAGACCAAGTATGGTGGTATAATCCTTACAGCAGTTGGTATAGATCCAAATGACTGCATCTTCCCAATTGCTTGGGCCATAGTTGAAGTTGAGTCCTTGTTGTCATGGAAGTGGTTCCTGCAGACACTTAAGGAAGACCTGCACATTGATAACACTACTCCATGGACACTTATGACAGATAAGCAAAAGGTATGAACTACTACTGCCTATGTAACATTGTTTAATTACCTATTTTTTCCATTGTCTAACATTGTTTAATTACCTATTTGACAGGGATTGATACCAGCAGTGCAAGAAGTGTTTCCAGGATCAGAGCATCGATTTTGTGTGAGGCATTTATACAACAACTTCCAACAACACTTTAAAGGTGAGAATCTGAAGAACCAGTTATGGAAATGTGCTAGGTCTAGTTCAGTTAGCCAGTGGAATAGGAACATGGATAAGATGAAGGCATTAGATCAGAAAGCATTTGCATGGCTTGAGAAGATGCCACCTCAAACTTGGTGTAGGGCTTTTTTTAGTACTTTTCCCAAATGTGACATCCTGTTGAACAATGCATGTGAGGTCTTTAATAACTACATTCTGGAAGCTAGGGAGATGCCTATACTTAGTATGCTGGAATCAATTAGATGCAAGCTTATGTCTAGGTTCTATAATAAAGAGAAAGAAGTTGGCCAAGCCTGGTATGGGGCTATATGTCCAAAGATAAGGAAGAAGGTTCAGAAACACTTGGATTGGTCAAATAATTGCTATGCAACACCATCAGGACAGG
Organism: Themeda triandra; assembly: GCA_018135685.1. Classification (NCBI taxonomy): domain Eukaryota; kingdom Viridiplantae; phylum Streptophyta; class Magnoliopsida; order Poales; family Poaceae; genus Themeda; species Themeda triandra. The sequence goes on from JAENPR010001496.1 coordinate 43,112, forward strand.
GCATATTCCAGGTTTCAGCTTATGACTACACTTTCATTGTTGACCTTGAGGCTAGGACATGTTCCTGTAGGAGGTGGGAATTGACAGGTATCCCATGCCCTCATGCAGTATCTTGTCTTAGACATGAGAGGGTGGCAGTAGAGTCAGTCTTACCACAATGCTACTCAACTACAACTTACTTGCTTGCCTATGGCCAAAACATTTGGCCATGCAAGGATCCAAGTGAATGGGAGAAGATCATAGCAACTAAGATACTACCCCCAAAATATGAAAAAAGGCTGGTAGACCTCCTAAGTCTAGAAGGAAGCAACCAGTTGAGATACAAGGCCCTAATGGACCAAGACTCTCAAAACAGGGGGTTAAAATGACTTGCAGCTACTGTCACCTAACAGGACACAACAAGAGAGGATGTGCCCTAAAGAAGGCAGGAATCATACCAGACATGTTTCCAAACCAAGCTGCTGGTGCTTCCAGTCCTATAGATGAATCTGGACCTTCACAAATGGAGTATGATGACCATGACCAGGTAATCACATCCCACACTGTCATGTACATATTTTGTAGGCTATCTTGTATACTAAACTTTGATTGTTTTCTAGACTGTCATGTACTTTGATGGTTCACAGCCTGCACCCCTAAGTCAGCTGTCTGATACAATGGTATCTCAAATGGAGACCGAGGTAATTCTGACCAATTTGTTATCTCATTCCCCAGTCATGACCCCTCTCTTTTGTTCTGTCATGACCATGTTTAACTCATTTTCAGGGGGCAGCCGCTAGAGACTTCAATCCAGGCTCTCTACCTGACTCTACCTTCATTGCAACCAATCAGCCACAAGCAAGGCCACTTCCACCTACAACCGCAACCGAGTGCGTAAACAGACCGCTAAAGCCAAAGAATCTGCACAACAAAAGAAGGCAGCAGCTGCAAAGAAGGCTGGAGCTTTGAAGAGAAAGAAGTGACCACCAGCATTGTGTGATGCTTTTGTGCTATTAGATAATATTGTGCAGTAGCAACAAACATTTGAACTATGTGATGCTTTTGTGCAGCAGCAACAACATATACATTTGATGTTGCTCTGACCTTTTGTAAATCCTAATATGATACAAATTGTAGATGCTAAGGTAGCATAGCTAAGGGCTGAAAGCCAAATGGTCATGTGACCAAAACAATGACTTTGGTCATGTCATCCTTTTGGATATGTTCAGTAGGAAAACAATGATCTGTGCCATCTACTCTGTGTCATTTGATCTGTGTTTTTAGCAGTTAGTTGTGTCATTTGAATTGCATTCATTCATCCATCATTTATTTGTGTAATCATGCATTAAACAATGAAAGTGATGCTCAATTCATTCATCATCCAAAAGACTGAATCCATTCAACATCCAAAACATCCATCAGTTACAACTGCTCTTCTAGATGAAGTACTTGACTAGTTGTGGTCACTTCCTGACCATCATCACAGCGACCATAACCAACAGAACAAGCAACATACAGAGAGACAATACACACTGAACTTTCATCAGTTTGATTAGTTCACTAACTACCAATACCAGTGCCCTATAATCATTGCTCTGGTCAGGTTCAACAAAAACACTAGTGGCAGGCAGCTTCATCTTCAAGCTGTTGAAGAACTCCCGAACCATCTCCATTTCATCAGGCTCTACATCCATGGACTGAAGGACCACAAGGTACTCATTCTCCCACTTGAAGTAAGGACAACCTTCACCATTGCTCTGCACAAGATCAGACCCTTATCAGTAGCAAAGAAGCAACCTGAACTGAAAACAAGAAGTAATAATCATCAATTTTACCTTGTGCGCCGGGCAACAGTAGAAAACTTGCCCTAGACTCCAGGGCTTCTTGGAAACCCGCCTCACCACTTTGAACCGGCGGCATGTTCTGCACCTGACCAAGGGAAGGGGACCTATCCCACCTGTGCCTGCTGCCGCCGCCGCTACAGAGCCGCCAGCCGCAGATCCACCAGCGCCTTGTAGTAGCCTGCGCGGATCCATGCCTTCCTTGGTCGCCTCCTACGTCGGGAAACGACGGTGATCGCCCCCCGCCGCCGGTCCGCGGATCGCCCCCGCCGCCGCTAGGTGTAACACCCTCGGTGTTACCGCGTAAATCATTTCACAAAAACATCTCATAAGCATCATGTTTATATGTTAATGCATGTGATGAAGTGTAATGATAATTCTTGTGATTTAAAAATATGTCAAGCACGTGCTAGAGGTTGGAACTCAGTTCTAAATAATTATATACTTAAAGAGCGCCATAATGTTTTGATCCTAATGACATGTTTGTAGTTGTAGTTACGTAAGTGCCTACATATATATATATATATATATTATATATGTTTTGGTAAAAAGAAAATGTTTGTTACACACACTTCTTGCAAGCAAGGCAATCATGCACTGTCAACCACTACACGCTCTCACGTACATAAGCTTCCTAGCTTAGCTGCATGCACTGCTGCTGTTGCTAGCTAGCTGCTGCTGCGTGCACATGCTTGCTTAATTGCACACACTCTCACGTATACGGTATACACACACATGCACTCTAAGCAAAGGCAGTACGTGCACCGGGCTTGCTTGCTTGCTTGCTTGCTTGCTTGCTAGCTGCACTGCTCTGCCTATCTTGACTGTGCCATGCGCTGCTTCTGCCGCTGTAGCTCGTACACATGGAGCACGAGGGCTCCCGTTGTCCGGTAGCCAGGCCGTCGTCCCGGCGTCGTCGAGACAGCCCGCCGTGCACGCCCTGTTGGAATGGACGCGTGAGTCGCCGCTAGTATTCAATCACAAGTAGCCAGCCGCGCGTCGTGCTGCCGACCAACTACCTTTACTCACGTCGGGTTGCTGCGGCGCCGTCGCCTCGCCATCGCGTCCGTCTGCACCCTGCCGCTGCTGAGCACACACGGTCATGCTCGCCGTCGTCTCGCCATTTATGGCGCTGCGCACGTACGTTCTTGCTGATCACAAGCTTCGCAGCGCCGCACGAGTGCCACACTGCCGTCCAACCACCTTCACGTAGATAAACAGAGCTTACTTCTCCTTCATATTCAAGCAGCTGCACCATCAGACTTGCCTCGACCCCTCTCCAAGCTGCGCACCCCACTCACTGAACCACTCCGTCTTCCCGTGGCCGGTGACACGGTCGTGTCCGCCGTGGAGCGCCGCCGCACCCCCCAGGTCGCGCGTGGCCAGCTCTGCTCGGACGCCCTTCGACTCGACCATCACTCCTACGTGAATCACTGTAAGCTGTTGATGCTTGACCACTCGTCGTTAGGCCTTTAGCTGCTGGCTTGCCGGAGTAGCCGCGCCGCCGCCGTGTGTGTCGAACGTGAGATGCGTCTCTCTGCTTGGTGCGTGAGTTTAGATGAAGAGTATACAGGTGCTCGCAACGACCATTGCATTTGCTAGCTAGTTTTTGGTTAGCTTTGTTCATTTGCACATGGCAGCAAATATATATATGTGTATGATCCTGCAACTTTTGGACGCATATGCACGTATATGCGATCTTCCCTCTTTTACTCTGAGCGAGGAAAGCTTGCTAGCTGCTTGCTTGCACGTTGAGTAATATACATACATGCATGGTCCTGTAGCGCTCGGAAAGTCCACACGTTGATTAGCTTCCTAGCTAGCCTATTTGCTTGCATGTACGTACCACAAGCATATGTATCTCCATATGTATTTTAATACACTCAGTAATATACACAAATAAGTGCGTATATATCTATGGATTTTATTTTGACAAAAATCCATCGAACAATACTGATGCACAAAACTAAGCACTGGTACGCTGAGCTTGATTTTTTCTGCTTGATGAAAATAGAAGCTAGCTTACTGTCTTAGTCAATTAGAGTTAGCTGAGTAGCTAACAGGTGTGTTTTTATTTTAAGAGATGGTGTTGCCTATGTGCTAAATTATTGCATCATTATCATTGCATGCATATAGGGAACGAGTGGGTGGAGATCGTGACTGTGGGCGACCAGGAGTACGAGGAGGTCGTCGAGGAGTACGAGGAGGGTCCCGTTCCAGAGGAGTTCCAGGAGCCGTCCGTGACTGACCTTGTTGACACCCAGCCTGCCCAAGGCAAGCCCCGGTGCATAACCCTTATTTTCGAATGTTAATATATTTATATATGTTGTGCATTTACGTTGCAGGAATTTTATGGAAACTACTTGCATATATATATCTAACCTATGAGTCCTACTAGTGTAGGTTCGATAGTTGCTATGCTTAGGTTAATCGGTAGCGTGGGTAACCTGTCGTTACTCACAAAGTAGGTGAAGATATTTTCACTCATAATAAAATGGTGGAAAGGAAAATGGTGACCGGGCAGGGATATGGTTTGGTTCTGGTGGGTGTGACAAGTTAAGTTCCGCGGCCACGGGGCTTAGCTTGGTTACATTGTTTTCCCTGTCCGAGTCAGTTAAGGACCGTCCGTTGCATTGGATGGTAGGCAAGTCACAGACTTATTATCCTGAGCACATACTTGCTTATGGGAGCGGGAAGACCCGTTTCTTTCGTGCCTTGGTTTCCAGCTCTTTCCACGTCGACGGGCCGGAGGCGGGGATAGGTTGGAGGTCCTTGCACCATATTGAGGCCGGGCCTCAAGTATGGGGGCTTGGAGTCCACGTTGGGGTGGGGACTGGAACCCTTGGCAGGGACGGAAGGGTGTTAGTCTTACTTGTGCCGCGGCTAGGTACAAGTGAGGCGTGTGTTTCGGGATACCCAGTGGGATACATTGATTCGCGAATCGCCGATTGTTTCGGCACGACTTGGCTATGATCTAGCATCGTAGTAAGAGGTGAAATATGAAGATATGGAAGTGGTTCGATTGCTCAACCCTTGCTTGACAATAGAACAGGTGCTTACATAGAAGTATAGGATAATAAACTTAAAACGGCTTATAATACAAATAATGGCATATATATTTTAGTAATGCATTTCTGCAAATAAATAAACCAGCAAGCCATACAGCCTATCATATCCTTGAGAGTCGGGAAATATATATACTCCCAGTCGGATAAGTCTTGCGAGTACATTGTGTACTCAGGGTTTATTTTACCCTTGTTGCAGGTGCAGTTTAAGGAGTATCTCTCTTGTGTGGAGGATTCATCTGGTGGGCACGAGACGGATCCTTGTATCGACTTCGCTAGATATTTATTATTTCCATTTGTTTATTATTCGCAAGCTGAACTTTGGTATTGTAATAAATAAATTTCCAAGACTCTATGTATTGTATGAAATGGACTAAGTATTGTAAGCTTGTACTCATTATTGGATCCGGGATGTAAAAATGTGGATTGTTCGAGTTCTCCTTCGGGTGTGCTCGACGGAATCGTTTGAATTAGTTCCCTTTGGAGGTACTTAGTGTCTAGCGGAAGACAAGTACTTCGAAAGTGTATTAATTTGGGCGATTCTGTCACAGTGGTATCAGCTCGTTCAATGATGAGTTTACAAGCTTAAGAACCATTTTTAAAACTTAAAATTTGACCAATAAAAGTTTTGCGAAAAATAGGATGCGTCAAATTTACGTATATAATTATAAGCCCTAGTAATATATTCTATCTAGGATAGTGGCACTACTTTATCTAATGAATTTTCTTGCAGGTATGCTAACTTGCGTTGCGTAAGAATCGTTAGCTTACGGCAAGAGAGTATACGACGTGCCAAAAATATTACGAAGTGCCGCTATATACCGGTTTGAGTGAGCGTATAGGTCGAAGCATGCATCATGAAAAGAGAACTTTATTTAATTCCCCCTCATGTATAACTGTAGGTATAGATGTAGTAGATATAAATAAATAAAATGGAATGCTTCACGACCAATAAAAGTGTCTCATCATGCGTCGGCTTATCGACCTCTCATTTTTCTCTCGGTCTTTTGATCCTGATCTCTGATCTAACGGCCTGGTCCCTAATGGTGGTTGGTCTGCGTCTGATTTGCGAGATGGCGCCCAACCCGAGGTCCGGACGTGGGAGTACCAGGCGGAGACTTGGAGGGCCAAGGTGAAAATGCCCATGGCAACAATGCTGCCAACGGGGCGGTGACGACGTCCCACTTTTGCAGCTGCTCCTCCACCGACCTCCGATGACCCCCGCAGAGATGATGGCCGAGATACCGGCTTCTCGCCGTGAGACGGCCCGGTCATGGAGATGCTCGCACAGGTTGTTGGTGGCCTCGCTCGTGGCGGTGCCGCTGGCAATGGCGGGGACGGGGGTGGCGCCAACGCTCCCGAGAGGGCCTGTTCTTACCAGGACTTTTTGGGGACGCACCCGCCCACGTTCACACCTACTCCTGAGCCCATGGATGCGGAGCATTGGCTTCGTGTTTTGGAGCAGAAGTTTCAGCTGCTCGCGGTGACCGATGAGCAGAAGGTGCACTTTGCGGCACAACAGCTTTTGGGTGCCGCCAGTGCTTGGTGGAATACTTTCATGGCCGCACAGCCTGCTGGTCATCAGGTGACATGGCGGGAGTTTGTCACCGCTTTTCGCCAGCACTATATCCCGGCTGGTTTGCTGAACAGGAAGTTGTCTGAGTTTCTGGATCTGAAGATGGGAAATATGTCTGTGATGCAATATGTGAACAGGTTCAACCATCTTGCACGATATCCGGCACACATGTGGATACCGATGAGAAGAAGAGGGATCGTTTCTACCATGGTCTCTCTAGTGTGCTACAGAAGGAATTGTATACGGGAAACTATCAGACCTTTGCTGAGATGATGAATGCTGCCATTGCAATGGAAGGACTTGGGCATGACGCTCAAGCCGAGTGGAAGCGCAAGAGGGTGATCACTGGCTCTTCTAGTCACCCCCACACTCAGAAGGTGCAGGTGGTGAGACGTATGCCCTATCACTCTCCAGGTGGGCAGCCGTCTCGCCAGCCTCGCGGACTTACTGTGCACAGCCCCACTCGCACCGTGCACCTACTCGGCGGGTGCGGCCGGCCTCGTGGACGGCGGCTCCGTTCCGTCCGGCACGGGAATCAAGCCTGGTGCATGTTTCAAGTGTGGCAAGGAAGGCCACTTTGCTCGAGAGTGTCCTCGAGAATCCCGGTTGCCCAGCCCTCACAATAGTCAAGCAAATACCCGTCGATCAAGAAGAAGGTGCCGGTCGGCCGTTCGGGACGGGTGAACTACACGGATCTTTGTGGAGTTTCCGCAGGCGAGCTCGTGATGGCTGGTATGTTCATCATTGACTCCCACCCAAAGATATGTGTTATTTGATTTCGGTGCATCACATTCATTCATGAGCATGGGATTTGCACGAAGCACGTATATCTACTATGGCTATGCCTATTACCTATAGGATCAGAACTCCGGGGGCACAGTTGTGCCTTAATACCCGAACGGATACAGTCAGTCTAGTGTTAGCTACTTATGCCTATCGTATCCAGTTCATGATGTTGCCTGGGCAAGGCATTGATGCAATTCTGGGGATGAACTGGTTGAAAACTTATGGGGTAGTTATGAATCTCAAGCAGAGAATTGTTGAGTTAAGGCTTCCCTTTTCTGAGGATAGGATGTCTCTCCTTATGACCTCGGCCCGGCCCTTTACCGTTGTTGCTCATGCCGAAGCCTCTCCCGATCTTGCCTCTATTCCCGTGGTCTCGTGAGTTTCCCGATGTTTTTCCCGAGGAATTACCGGGTTGCCCCCGAGCGAGAGGTGGAGTTTACCATTGAGTTAGAGCCCGGCACCGCTCCTATTTCTCGGCGTCCCTACCGCATGGCTCCACCGAATTGGCTGAAATGAAGAAACAAGTTAAAGGAATTGTTGGATAAGGGATTTATCCGTTATAGTTCTTCGATTGGGGTTGTCCAGCAATTTTTGTGAAGAAGAAAGATGACACTCTTAGGATGTGTGTGGATTATCGCCCCTCAATGCGGTAACTATTAAGAACAAGTATCCTTTGCCACGCATTGATCTTCTGTTTGATCAGTTGGCTGGTGCAAAGGTATTCTCAAAAATTGATCTTCGTTCAGGATATCACCAAATAAGAATCCGTCCACAAGATGTACCAAAGACAGCTTTCACTACTAGATATGGGCTGTATGAGTATCTAGTTATGTCTTTTGGTCTCACCAATGCCCCTTCATTCTTCACATCTCTCATGAATAAGGTTTTCATGCCGGAGCTGGACAAATTTGTGGTGGTATTTATAGATGATATTTTGGTATACTCCAAGGACAAGGAAGAGCATGCCCAGCACCTTCGCATAGTCCTGACCCGACTACGCGAACACAAGTTGTACGCCAAGTTCAGCAAATGTGAGTTTTGGTTGGACCGAGTGCAATTTTTAGGGCATGTTCTAACCCCTGAAGGCGTTTCAGTGGATCCTAGCAAGGTTCGGGATGTGTTAAATTGGGAGTCTCCAAAGTCAAGTGCATCGATTCGTCGTTTCTTGGTCTTGCTTGGTTATTATCGGCGTTTCATTCCTGGTTTTTCCAAGGTAGCTCGGCCGATGACAAAGTTGCTTCGGAAGGATGTCAAGTTTGTATGGAGCCCCACTGTGAAGAAGCCTTTCAAGCTCAAGAATTATCTCACCACAGCTCCCGTCCTTGCTCAACCGAGATATTGAGAAGCCGTTTGATGTGTATTGTGATGCCTCTAAGACTGGATTGGGTTGTGTGCTTATGCAAGATGGACGTGTGATAGCTTATGCTTCACGCCACTGAAAAAGCACGAGGTGAATTATCCCACCCATGATTTAGAGTTGGGCGCAGTGGTGCACGCTCTAAAAATTTGGCGCATTATTTGTTGGGGAACAAAGTGAATGTTTATACGGATCACAAGAGCCTCAATATATTTTTACTCAACCCGAGTTGAATATGAGGCAAAGAAGGTGGCTTGAATTAATTAAGGATTATAATGTTGAGATTAATTATCATCCTGGAAAGGCTAATGTGGTAGCGATGCATTGAGCCGGAAGTCACATCAAAAAATGAAGATTCCTTGCCTCTCAACCATTTCGAAGTTTTAGCACATATTGCTCTAGTCTCGATTTGCTTGAGCAGATTATTTTGGAGAAAAGGCAAGATAACAAAGAAATTTCTCATATCAAGAAATTAATTGCTGAAGGCCGTGGATCCTCATCTTAGCATTGATGAGCAAGGTGTGATGAAGTACAAGAATCGATTAGTGGTTCCTTCAGGTGGTGAGCTTAGGGCAAAAATATTGGAGGAAGCTCACAACTCCAAGCTGTCCATTCACCCGGGAGTAATAAGATGTACCATGATTTGCGTCACATGTTTTGGTGGCCAAACATGAAAAAGGACATTGCCAAATATGTGGCGAGTGTGATATTTGTGCAAGAGTGAAAGCTGACCACATGCGTACACCTGGATTTTTACAGCCTTTGCCTATTCCTAATTGGAAATGGGAGGATGTTTCAATGGATTTTATTGTGGGTTTACCTCGTACAACAAAGGGACATGATTCTATTTGGGTCATTGTGGACCGTCTTACCAAGTCTGCTCATTTTCTTCCCGTGGATACGAGAGACTCAGTCAAGAAATATGCCAAGCTATATTTAGAAAGGATTGTATCCTGGCATGGGGTTCCTCTCACTATTGTTTCAGATAGAGGGTCCGTGTATGTCTCTCGTTTCTGGGAACAGTTACATAAGTGTCTTGGTACTGAGCTTCTTAGAAGTACAGCTTATCATCCACAGACTGATGGTCAGACAGAGAGGGTCAATCAAGTACTTGAAGATATGTTGAGGGCTTGTGCTATTTCTTATCCTGAGAAATGGAATGACTGTTTGCCTTTGGCAGAGTTTTCTTACAACAATAGTTATCAAGAAAGTATTCGGATGGCACCGTTCAAGGCTCTTTATGGCAAGAAATGCAGAACACCACTCAATTGGGTTGAAGTTGGAGACCGTGGGCATTTTGGACCTGACTTTATCAAGGAAGCTAGAGAGCAAGTCTATACTATTCGGGGTCATTTGAAGGCAGCCCAGCACCGCCAGAAAACTTATGCAGATAAAAGAAGAAGGCCCTTACAGTTTGAAGTAGGTGACTATGTGTATCTGAAGGTGTCTCCCATGAGAGGTGTGCATAGATTTGGAGTTCGTGGAAAATTAGCTCCTCGCTATGTTGGACCTTACGAGATTTTGGAACGATGTGGTCATGTTGCCTACCGTGTTCAACTTCCAGATATTCTATCAGCAGTCCATAATGTTTTCCATGTTTCTCAGTTGAAGAAATGTTTGCGAGTCCCTGATAAGGAGGTTGTGGAAATTAAAGGACTTCCTCTCCAGCCTGATCTTTCTTATATTGAGCATCCTATCAAAATCTTGGATGAAAAAGAAAGAGTGACTAGAAACAAGGTGGTGAAATTTTACAAAGTCCAATGGCAAAATCATTCAGAGGATGAAGCAACATGGGAACTTGAAAGCTATATCTTGGAGCATTATCCCCATCTTATTCCTAGTTCGTCAAGGTAATTTAAATAAAAAAATATTATCCCTTATCTTTTCCCACACTAGGCACATGAAATCTCGGGGCGAGATTTTGTTTAAGGGGGGTAGAGCTGTAACACCCTCGGTGTTACCGCGTAAATCATTTCACAAAAACATCTCATAAGCATCATGTTTATATGTTAATGCATGTGATGAAGTGTAATGATAATTCTTGTGATTTAAAAATATGTCAAGCACGTGCTAGAGGTTGGAACTCAGTTCTAAATAATTATATACTTAAAGAGCGCCATAATGTTTTGATCCTAATGACATGTTTGTAGTTGTAGTTACGTAAGTGCCTACATATATATATATATATATATTATATATATGTTTTGGTAAAAAAAAATGTTTGTTACACACACTTCTTGCAAGCAAGGCAATCATGCACTGTCAACCACTACACGCTCTCACGTACATAAGCTTCCTAGCTTAGCTGCATGCACTGCTGCTGTTGCTAGCTAGCTGCTGCTGCGTGCACATGCTTGCTTAATTGCACACACTCTCACGTATACGGTATACACACACATGCACTCTAAGCAAAGGCAGTACGTGCACCGGGCTTGCTTGCTTGCTTGCTTGCTTGCTTGCTAGCTGCACTGCTCTGCCTATCTTGACTGTGCCATGCGCTGCTTCTGCCGCTGTAGCTCGTACACATGGAGCACGAGGGCTCCCGTTGTCCGGTAGCCAGGCCGTCGTCCCGGCGTCGTCGAATAGCCCGCCGTGCACGCCCTGTTGGAATGGACGCGTGAGTCGCCGCTAGTATTCAATCACAAGTAGCCAGCCGCGCGTCGTGCTGCCGACCAACTACCTTTACTCACGTCGGGTTGCTGCGGCGCCGTCGCCTCGCCATCGCGTCCGTCTGCACCCTGCCGCTGCTGAGCACACACGGTCATGCTCGCCGTCGTCTCGCCATTTATGGCGCTGCGCACGTACGTTCTTGCTGATCACAAGCTTCGCAGCGCCGCACGAGTGCCACACTGCCGTCCAACCACCTTCACGTAGATAAACAGAGCTTACTTCTCCTTCATATTCAAGCAGCTGCACCATCAGACTTGCCTCGACCCCTCTCCAAGCTGCGCACCCCACTCACTGAACCACTCCGTCTTCCCGTGGCCGGTGACACGGTCGTGTCCGCCGTGGAGCGCCGCCGCACCCCCCAGGTCGCGCGTGGCCAGCTCTGCTCGGACGCCCTTCGACTCGACCATCACTCCTACGTGAATCACTGTAAGCTGTTGATGCTTGACCACTCGTCGTTAGGCCTTTAGCTGCTGGCTTGCCGGAGTAGCCGCGCCGCCGCCGTGTGTGTCGAACGTGAGATGCGTCTCTGCTTGGTGCGTGAGTTTAGATGAAGAGTATACAGGTGCTCGCAACGACCATTGCATTTGCTAGCTAGTTTTTGGTTAGCTTTGTTCATTTGCACATGGCAGCAAATATATATATGTGTATGATCCTGCAACTTTTGGACGCATATGCACGTATATGCGATCTTCCCTCTTTTACTCTGAGCGAGGAAAGCTTGCTAGCTGCTTGCTTGCACGTTGAGTAATATACATACATGCATGGTCCTGTAGCGCTCGGAAAGTCCACACGTTGATTAGCTTCCTAGCTAGCCTATTTGCTTGCATGTACGTACCACAAGCATATGTATCTCCATAGGTATTTTAATACACTCAGTAATATACGCAAATAAGTGCGTATATATCTATGGATTTTATTTTGACAAAAATCCATCGAACAATACTGATGCACAAAACTGAGCACTGGTACGCTGAGCTTGATTTTTTCTGCTTGATGAAAATAGAAGCTAGCTTACTGTCTTAGTCAATTAGAGTTAGCTGAGTAGCTAACAGGTGTGTTTTTATTTTAAGAGATGGTGTTGCCTATGTGCTAAATTATTGCATCATTATCATTGCATGCATATAGGGAACGAGTGGGTGGAGATCGTGACTCAGGCGACCAGGAGTACGAGGAGGTCGTCGAGGAGTACGAGGAGGGTCCCGTTCCAGAGGAGTTCCAGGAGCCGTCCGTGATCGACCTTGTTGACACCGGCCCGCCCAAGGCAAGCCCGGTGCATAACCCTTATTTTCGAATGTTAATATATTTATATATGTTGTGCATTTACGTTGCAGGAATTTTATGGAAACTACTTGCATATATATATCTAACCTATGAGTCCTACTAGTACAGGTTCGATAGTTGCTATGCTTAGGTTAATTGGTAGTGTGGGTAACGGTCATTACTCACAAAGTAGGTGAAGAAATATTCACTCATGATAAAATGGTAGAAAGTAAAATGGTGACCGGGCAGGGATATGGTTTGAGTTTTGGTGGGTGTAACGAGTTATGTTCTGCGGCCACGGGGCTTAGTTTGGTTACATTGTTTTCCCTATCCGTGTCAGTTAAGGAGCGTCCGTTGCATTGGATGGTAGACAAGTCACAAACCTTATTATCCTGAACACATACTTGCGCATGGGAGCAGGAAGACCCGTTTATTTCATGCCTTGGTTTCCAGCTCGTTCCACGTCGACGGGTTGACGGCGGGGATAGGTTGGAGGTCCTTGCACCATATTGAGGCCGGGCCTCAAGTATGGGGGCTTGGAGTCCACGTTGGGGTGAGGACCTGGAACCCTTGGCAGGGACGGAAGGGTGTTAGTCTTACTTGTGCCGCGGCTAGGTACAATGGTGAGGCGTGTGTTTCGGGATACCCAAACTGGGATACATTGATTCGCGATCGCCGATTGTTTCGGCACGACTTGGCTATGATCTAGCATCGTAGTAAGAGGTGAAATATGAAGATATGGAAGTGGTTCTGATTGCTCAACCCTTGCTTGACAATAGAACAGGTGCTTACATAGAAGTATAGGATAATAAACTCAAAACGGCTTATAATACAAATAATGGCATATATATTTTAGTAATGCGTTTCTGCAAATAAATAAACCAGCAAGCCATACAGCCTATCATATCCTTGAGAGTAGGGAAATATATATACTCCCAGTCGGATAAGTCTTGCGAGTACATTGTGTACTCAGGGTTTATTTTACCCTTGTTGCAGGTGCAGTTTAAGGAGTATCTCTCTTGTGTGGAGGATTCATCTGGTGGGCACAGACGGATCCTTGTATCGACTTCGCTAGATATTTATTATTTCCGCTGTTTATTATTCGCAAGCTGAACTTTGGTATTGTAATAAATAAATTTCCAAGACTCTATGTATTGTATGAAATGGACTAAGTATTGTAAGCTTGTACTCATTATTGGATCCGGGATGTAAAAATGTGGATTGTTCGGGTTCTCCTTCGGGTGTGCTCGACGGAATCGTTTGAATTAGTTCCCTTTGGAGGTACTTAGTGTCTAGCGGAAGACAAGTACTTCGAAAGTGTATTAATTTGGGCGATTCTGCCACACTAGGTTTGCGCCGCCGCCGCCGTCGCAATCGGAGAGAGAGAGGGGAACAGAACGAGAGAGAGGAGAGAGGACTGGGAATGAGAGGAGTGAGAAGTTCAGGGGGGTTTTTTGCTAAAAAACGGTGTCCCAGGATGCTCACGTGCGTTGCACGCGCACGGGTGGACGGTCCACGTCGGTGAAAAACGTTGACTTCAGCGGTTGGCCTAACAATGCACAGCAAGTGAAGATTTTGGCCCTAAAAATGCACTTTCAAAGTTGTTGGCCTAAATCGACACCAGCACACAAGTTAATGGCCTATACATGCATTTTACTCTTTAGATATAGTATATCCCCTACTGCAATTCCCTCTCGCTTCTGTGTTTGTTGGCTTGATGTTTCATTCTTTGTTTGATCCAATGAAGTTGATCACATATTACGAGAGATTTTTTCCATCCGCCACTGAGGAGCATGAGATGGGGTGTCATTAAAGATGCCAAAGTGCCATGGAGCATGGCTATAAAACGCCTCAAATGGAGAGTTCCCTAAGGGCATTCACAATGCAGACTCTACCACAGAGTCCAAGACTATTTATTACCTTTCTATTTATTGTGTTTTGCTGATGTGGCGGTATATTTATTGAAGAGAGAGACAGAAAAAGCAAGACTCCAAGTCTTATTTAGACTCTATGTCCACAATCTTCGAGGTAAATATGCCGTCACATCAGCAAAATACAATAAATAGGAGAGTGATAAATAGTTTTGGACTCTGTGATAAAGTCTTGCATTGGGACTGCCCTAAGAGAAGTGATAGCTTGTATTATACCGTAGTTTTGCAATTGACAACCACTTAGGCCATTGTCACGTGAATGGACACTGCACCTCAAGAATCAAGAAGACTTCAAAACATTGATTCAACCTCTTGATTGTCTATCCATCTGTCAATGATACGACGAGCTCATGATAAATTGCAAGATGTTGATCTAATATGCACTCACTTGCAATTTACTCTAAAAAACGACTTGAAACAAAACTAAAACGAACTAAAATATCGAACAAGAGTATTAAATATGCTAGCGCCTTCTCGTTGTGGCCTTACAGGTTGGAGTTCGTCGATGCAAATGGAAGCCCCGCAAATATACAGCCTAAACCCAACTGCAGTCCTCCTTAAACTCTGACCTGCTCTCTCAGGCTCACCATCCTGACAAGGCTTGTCCTGCTTGCCTCGGATCAGATACACTAGAGCTGTAGGAGGAGAGCAAGCGTTGGGATGTTTTGAGAGTAAAAACTGCCTCGCCTCCTCTGATGCACCTGCAGTCGCTGGAGCACGTATCCAACTGCTCATGCTCACCATGTTGTTCCTGAAATAACACAAAATAACGCAGGCTTATGTGTGAATGCATATGCTCACATGAATTTCTTCCATCAAATACCTGAAAAATGGATGGCCAACCAGGGTAAACCTCACCTGGAGATCAAACACTAGAATTGTGAAGCAGCCATGAAAGTACACAATTCTCTAGCTTCATCGGCTTACTGTTTCCACTTTGCCCAATTCAGTATAGAAAGAACAGTGCAAGAATTGTGCCTGTCCAGCTGGCTCCCCAGTTCAATGTAAAATAGATAGGCATTTGGTGAATTCAACGTGCACATCAGACACACATCTTAGGGCACCATATGGGGCAACTAAACCATGATCTATAATTATAACAAAGGTAAACAGGATTCACTAAGCAAAGCAACACCATATTTCATTGCTTGCTCAGTACCAATATGACTGGCAATCTCTGATCACCGCAAATTGGTACATATATGCTATACAGATAGGCCAATACAAGGAATGCAGGAATATATTGAGTACCTTTACTCCAATACTAAAACTTGACACAACATGCCGAACACATTGCTTGAAAGTAGAGAAAAGGCACCCAAAAACAGGTTCTTACCTGCACAGGGACACCTTTACTGAAAGACGGACCACAGTGAGTCGAACTAATGGCTGTATTTAGTGTGAAAATTTGCTGACAGGGCTATATCATACAGAACTAGGTCATAAAGAAAACACAATAGCATCTTCCAAGTGCCTTCTTGATGAACCACTGTAACAACCTCACAAACATTGGGATTTTCTACAGAAGTTTGGCAGGCAACAAAGAATGAATGAATGGTGAAGCATTTGCTTCACATTAGTTTCGAATATTGCAATAACCCAGAAAAGAGAGAGAAATTCAGCATAAAGTTATAGATGCCAAATCACCAAAGTTCAATGTAAATCTGTAAGACTTACTTGATCTAGTCAAACCTAGTTATCTCTCAGGCCATGTTTGGATACCCCTCAGATTATAATAATCAGACTATATCATCACATTTTGATCCACAAACAAACAGGATTGATTATTATAACCATAATGCTTGATTACCATAATCCAAGTGAGACCAGGTTACAGGGGATTATGGGTGCTGAAAGTCCACATGCCCCCTCCCCCCAACCCCCCAATACACACACACACTGATTATCCAATTTGCCAAATTATAAAGGATAAAATAGGCATTTCGAAAACCAAAGATTAAGTGAAATCAGCATAAAGTTATAGATGCCAAATTACCAAAGTTCAATGTAAGTCTGTAAGACTTACTTGATCTAGTGAAACCTAGTTATCTCTCAGGCCATGTTTGGATCCCCTCAGATTATAATAATCAGACTATATCATCACATTTTGATCCACAAACAAACAGGATTGATTATATGATGGATTATTATAATCAAAATGCTTGATTACCATAATCCAAGTGAGACCAGGTTACAGGGGATTATGGGTGCTGAAAGTCCACATCCCCCCCCCCAAAAAAATACCCACACACACACTTATTATCCAATTTGCCAAATTATAAAGGATAAAATAGGAATTTCGCTGCGCTTGTCTGGTGGGTACATAGCTTTTTACTATGATGAAGGTGCATGTATGGTGAAAGTTTGATCATAATCACTGTTTTTTTCCATTTTGCCGAGGGTGCACCCACACCAAAGCTTTATATGCAGTAGCTCTGCCCCTGAATGAGATAATAATTAAATCCTAGTTCTTCTGAAGAGTATAGTGCACATTACTATAGCACTAACTAAACCCTACTTCTTGAACAGGAAGGACATAGCTGCACAGTGCTGTAGTACTAAGTGTTGTTAGAAGCATCAGTAGTCTAGCACGGTTGCTGCACTTAATAAATGTTATACTCAACAATGCATAATGCACTCAGCAAGCAACATATTGATAGGCTTAGCGATTCAGAGTACATCTTAGAATTAGTGATGGAGAGCATTTAATTATATTAAGAAGGAGTAGCACAGCTACAGTCCAACAATTCTCGAAGTTACCATGGCAAGGACAAATTATGTTGCCAAAGTGAAAAACTGACTATATCATCATAGTATCGAACAAACAATCTTTGTGTCAGAATCACCATCTTAGTTATTCCCCAAGAAGAAGTATACAGTACAGCCAGTTCGGTTTGCCACTGAGCAAAAAACAGTGTGGTTCTAAGATATCCCTATCTTACAATCTAATGTTTGAGCAATTCAAGGGTGGTGACTTCTGGCTGGGCGACCAAAATGTTGAAGCAATGAAAGAACCTTCCTTCCTAGTTGACAACAATTTCTAGTTACCCGTGTATCGTACCTGACCAAAAAGAACAGGGGGTGGGGGACAAACCTGTTCAAGAGCCCCCACCCACTCAAATCCTTTGTTGGGACTCAATCACCAGCGCATTGAGCATGATCTGCAAGACAGCGTCATACACATCGCCATCATAATGCATCCCATCCGCCGTGCACTGCTGCCCGCACCCCTGGCTGAGCTTCCCCACATCAAGCAGCAGGAACGGGCCCCCGCCGCCGCCGCCATCACCGCCGCCTCGCAAGACGCCCCTCCGGGCGACCTCGCGATCGTAGGCGCGCAGCACGGTGGCGTTCATGCGCGCCCTCTTGGCGTCCGTGTTGAGCATGCCGTTGACGAGGCGCGGCAGGCCGAGCCAGAACATGTGCGGCGGCGGCGCGGGGAGCGCCCCCGCGCGGAGGGACCCGGCGGCGGCCGCGACGGCCGCCAGCGCGTCGCCGTAGCGCGCGGCGTCGGTGGCGTGGAGCATGTGCCAGAGGCCGGACCCGAGCACGAGCACGTCGGGGAGGCGCGGCGCCAGGCGCAGGTCCTCGCGGAGCAGGCGCGTGAGGTTCGCCTCGAAGGGCGCCCAGACGAAGTCCACGTGGATGCCCCGCGCCGGGACCGCCGCGCGGTAGCCGCTGTGGCGGCGGAAGAGCTCGGGTTCCGCGGCCGCCGCGGCCGCCGGGTCGAGCAGGAGGCGGAGGAGCGCCAGCACGAGCAGCCGCGCCTGCGAGTCGCCGGCCACCATGACCCACGACCCGTTGAGGAGGAGCGACGCGTCGGCGCGCGACAGCCGCGCGAACCCGCAGGCGGAGGCGAGCGAGGGCGGCCACGCCCACGCCCGGCGCCGCGGTTTCGCGCCCGAGGAGGAGGCGGAGGAGGAGGAGGAGGAGGGGGCGTCGGACCAGGACACGCGGTGCAGGAACGGGACGCAGGAGGAGGAACCGGAGGAGGAGGGGTGCGGGAGGAGGAGGGAGGAGGCGAGGTGCGGCAGGGAGGGGAGGTACGGGGACAGGTGGACCCCGACGGCGAGCGAGATGAAGAGCGCGCCGGAGAAGAAGAGCACCTTGTTGCGGCTGAGGTGCCAGCCCGCCAGCCCCATGGGCACGAAGAGCACCACGCACGCCGCGAACACGCCCGCCTGCGCCGCGGCCGAAACCATCGGCCGGCCGGCCGCGCGACCGAGCGAGCGAGCGGCCCGCCTGCAGTTCACCCGTGAGCGAGCGGCGTGGAAGGCGCCACCAGATCTGGGATCGCGGGCGGCTCGAGGTTAGGCAGGCAGGCAGGTGGCCGGGGGTGCGGCGTGGGGCGGAAGCGAGCGGGATTAGAGGGGCGCCGCGGCCTGGTGGGTTGGTGGGTGGTGGGGCTGGGGTTGGGGATGGAGATTGGAGAGCGTGGCGCGGCGGTGGCGCAGCGGGTCGGCGGGATGGGAACAGCGCAACGGCAGAGCGGGTGGGGAGGGGACGGGGATGATGGCGCGACGGCCGACGCCGCTTGGGGTCGTGGAGGACGTCGGTGCGAATGCGATGCCCGAGTGCCCGACGCGTGCGCACGCCGGCGGGGGTGCGGGGCGGGGTCGACCCGGGTTGGGTCGGTTGGGCGGGGTCGAGATTGCTACTTCCATTTTTGTAGTTTGTTCAACCTGAGAAAGTTTCAAAAAAAAAAAAACTGAGGAAAAAAACAGATCTATGGAGAGTCAACTTCGTCAGTCGCCACGTGCACAAATCCGATCGATGCTGCTATTGTCGAGCACCACAGGTGACAGGCCTCTGTCAAATTTTGACCCCCGCATCGGATCGATGCTAAAATTGTCGACCATAAAAGTTAAAGGCCTCTGTAAAATTTTAACTAACGGAACAGGTGGTTGTCCAGCATCGAAGCTTACAGGCTTCTACCAAATTTTGACTCACGCATTGCTTAATCTAAGGACTTGTTTATATTTCAGATTTCACTCCCAAATTCCACTACGTTATCAGAATTTCTATTCCCCGTCACATCAAAATATCGACACATATATGAAGTACTAAATATAGTTGAAATAAAAAACTAATTATGCAGTTAAATATCTTTCATGGAGACGAACATTTTAAGCTTAATTAATCAATATTTGACAATTATTAGAAATAAAAACAAAATTACTACAGTATAACAGGACCTTTACTATACAAACTTTGGCCACCATCTAAACAAGGCCTAAAGAATTTCGGCCGGCTCGACTCTGACGCATTGCTCTGTTCAACTCCGGCTAAACTATGAAGTAAACAATTCAGGTTTGGTGGTTCTGTGGTAAGCTGGTGCTTGGTGTGCACACGCGTCTCCTGATCACAACGAAACAAAATGCTTCTGAAGATCCAGAGCTCCTCTTGCATATGACGATATGAACAAGAATCTACTAATTGATTACCAACCACTAAATTGCAGGTAAAGTTACAAGGAAAAAAAAAAAAAAGGTATCTAGTGAGTACATGCACAAATACAATTCAGACAATGGAAATGAAGAAGAAAAATTACTAGACATCCATTCCTTCAAAACTTCAATTGATAAGGTTTCAATCTCGGTTACACCCACAACCACCTAACAAGTTAAACACAGCACAGACGCAACACAAACACCCCTAAATCCATCAGGAACCCTAGCAAGAGCCGGACCACCACCACCACCAGGCGGCCAGCCCGAGGCCGCGGCCGGATCCTGACCACCACCGCTCAGCCGCCGAAGCCGTAGAGGGTGCGGCCCTGGCGCTTGAGCGCGTAGACGACGTCCATGGCGGTGACGGTCTTGCGGCGGGCGTGCTCCGTGTAGGTGACGGCGTCGCGGATGACGTTCTCGAGGAAGATCTTGAGCACGCCGCGGGTCTCCTCGTAGATGAGCCCCGAGATGCGCTTCACGCCGCCCCGCCGCGCCAGCCGCCGGATCGCCGGCTTCGTGATGCCCTGGATGTTGTCGCGGAGCACCTTCCGGTGCCGCTTCGCGCCACCCTTGCCCAGCCCCTTGCCGCCCTTGCCGCGGCCCGACATGGCGGTGGCGGAGATGCTTGCTTCGACGACGAACGAGCGGGGAGGAGCGGAGGCGATTTGTTTGGGGGCGAGGAGGATTTGGGGATTTTGGAGCGATGGGGATCGGGGAGTGACGGGGCGGGGATTTATAGGAGGGGGAGCCGAGGGCATCGATCCGTGGGAGGGTCGGGGAGCGGATGCGATTGGGTGGGGAGGCTTCGCGCGGATCGGTGACGTGGACAAGCGGACGGCGCGATGCGGATCGATCCGTGGGAGGTTGTGCTGCGCCATTGGATGGAAAGCACAGGCGCTGATTGGCTTGAATTGAAACCTGCAGGATCGATGACGTGGCGGGGCAGGTACTATTGCTTGTGGTTTGTGGAGTGGGCTTTCAGAGCAAGCAGGCCTCCTGTTTCAGTTACTGTATTTCGTGTTTAAAAGCCCATTACGTAAGTACCACGCTGCTTTGTGTTTCTCGAACAAAATGAAAACAGATGGAAATGGAAGGAAAATTTCTATTATTATTAACTATTTTGTTTTTGTATTTTTTACAATCAAATACAAAAACTATTACTTCAATGTTATTGGATTGTTCAAGAACTATTTCTTCAATGTTACTCAAAGGCCTTTGTATTTCGTTATACAAGTAATAAGTACTACTAGGCAAAGGCAATTTGAGATTTTTTATGAAGTTTGTTACTTCAATAATTTAAGACACTTTCATCATACTATAGAGATTGTCAGTTAAGGGATTTTACTAGTGATGGCCAAATCATGTCAGTGTTGAGGTGGGAAATGCCACTTTTTATACCCCACATATCGTAATCATTCCTGAACTTGACCATCCTCTTCAAGATCAGGTATATGACTGCAGCAATTACTATGCAAGCATCTTGAGGATCTTGATACGTAGCAACCTGTAGGTAGGAACAAGAAAGAGTTTGTTATTAGTGACATAGATAAAGCCGAGCATGAAAAACCACATATTTATCATTATTAGTATTTGTCTTATCCTGATGCCTCCTCTATTTTGCAGATGCATGAACTTTTGAAACAACACACTATTGATTGTTGTATATGAACCCTTCACTCATGGAGTTCCTGTTTGTGGTGTGGATAGTATGTTGACATATGCTTGAGGAAAAAATGTGTACTTTTTTGGTCAGGACTAATCTAAAGCACTACAATTTAGGAGAGCAGAATATTGGAAGCAATTTTAGACTCTTACTAGTCTTGCAAATATAGAAATTATTGGATTCGCCTATGTAGGTCCATCTTGTATTGTTTGTCCATTGTAGAAAATTTAGTTGTGATATTTCCATTCATTGTAAAGAAATTTTAGTTTTTTCACTTCTTAACCAATATGCAATTTTTTCACTTCTCAACCAATATACATGTCAACCAATTTTAGTTGCAGTTCCATATTTTGGAATTTGTTGTGAGATCTCATAGTATAATTTATACTATTATCAGTAGGACAAATCATATTTTGGTTAGGAGCTAAGGCTAATCAGCTTGGGATTTTATATTTTGAAGGAATTGCAGTTTTTCGATTAAAATTTAGTTGGGAGCTAGGGCTAATATGATTTGTCACTATTCTTGATTATTATAAATCCAAATATTATTGCCATGTCACTTTGTGTCTACAAGGCTTGAGATTTATAATTCTGTTTTTTTTTTTTCTCGAAAAACGGGAGAAGCGCACTTCATTATATTAAGAAGAGAGAAAAGGGCGAGAGCCCAAAACAACACCCATAAACACACTTACACTCTCTCTCTCTCTCTCTCTCTCTCTCTCTCTCTCTCTCTCTCTCACACACACACACACACCCACCCACCCCCACTAGCAGTCTCTAGGAATACAGTCGCGCCGGAGACATTATCCAAAAGACGACCACAAGAGAACCGGGTACTCTAACTACCAGGATGGAGGGCAGCCAAGAAAGATAGCCCTCGTGCCCCTGCCATGGACCACAAGCAGCGTTCCTCGCCGGCAAGGATTAGAACCCCAGCCATGTTTGGGGTTGCTCCATCAAAGACACACCTATTGCGGTGGTTCCAAATAATCTAAGCCCCAAGAATAATGAGTGAATTGACTCCTTATCTCATTAGTCCATCAGCGGTGCTGCTGCTAGCATTCTCCCACCAAGAATGGAAGGATATGTCTGTGGGATGAGGGGACAACACTTGAAGACCAAACTGTCTGAAAAGATTGAACCAAAATTCTCTTGCAAACACATAGTGGACAAGGAGATGGTCAATAGTTTCCTCTTCTTGGTCACATAGTGGGCAGTACTCTGGGTGTGGAAGCCCACGACGTGCCAGGCGATCGGTTGTCCAACACCTGTTGTGCGCGACCAGCCACATGAAGAAGCGACACTTGGGCGGTGCCCAAGATTTCTAGATTCTTTCCCAAGGTCCAAAGATAGTAGAGCCCAAAAAGAAACCATCATATGCCGTCTTGGCTGAGTATTGTCCATTGGAGGAGAGCCTCCAAATGTGTCTATCCTCAACCTCGGGTTGGAGCTGAAAACCCATCAAAACATCACATAATTGAAGAAATTCCACCATCAATCCAACTGTACGAGCTCCCTGGATGTCTGAAATCCAAGCCCCAGTAGTGAGGGCATCCCGGACCGTGCGTTGCTTGACCCTCCTTTTGGGAATAGCCGCCAAAAGGCGAGGGGCAAGGTCTGCAATGCATTGTCCATGGAGCCAACGGTCTGACCAAAAAAGAGTATTTGCACCATCTCCAATTTCAGAAATAACTGCCACAGAGGAGAAGGCTTTTACTTGCTCAGGCACATGGACTGGGGAGCAGCCCAAGGACAGTGAGGCTCAGTTTTCTGAAGCCAAACCCATCTCATGCGAAGGGACCAGCCATGAGTTTTAAGATCTGAAATTCCCAGGCCACCAAGCTCTGGTGGACGGCAGACTTTGACCCAAGCCACTAGACAGTGTCCACCCTTAGCATCTTTTTTGAGTGTGTTTATGCCAAATTTTTATGCGCGTTGTACATATACTACTTGGTTTGCCCCCCCAACGGATATGAATAACATGTTTCAAATCTGGTCAAAGAGGGAAACAAAAAGTATAACTCGTTATTAACAGCAGCTTGCCTTTGTGTTGGGCAATTTGGTTAACCGAAACGAAGTGGTTTTTGATAAATGTAGACCAAAAACTTTCTTGCAGGTACTCTTCAAGGGAACGTTTTGGCTTCGACAATGGGCAAGCCTGCAGCGGCATGAGGATCAGAAGGAGCAGTTGGTCTTGGTTGGACAGTTCCTTGAGACGTCAGCGCTGCAATTTTTTAGTTCCAATGGATGGTTATCTTCAAGTTTAATTGGTCATGCTTAGTTTAAACTTTATTTCGATTTGGTTCCTAGCACGGTTGGCTATTTTATAGACCGCCTGTGTTCTTGTGCCCATTGGGTAAACTTTGTAATAATTGGTCTGATTCTGTCTTTTGATAGAAGAAGCCGAATATATACTATCCTTTATCTAAAAAAATTTTGTCCACTGCCTTGAGAGCCCATGGAGGGAAGTCGATGGCCATAGCCAAGTAAATGATCATTCCAGTGAGAACTACTTGTACCTGCACTCTACGTCCAGCCCTTGTCATTAAATCTGCCTTCCAGCCGGGAAGTTGATCCGCAATGCGGTCGATGATGGGTTGTACTTGTTCTTTAGTTAGTCTTCTCAGAGAGAGGGGCACCCCCAAGTACTTGCACGGGAATTCAGAGAGTGGGCAGGGCAGCAAGTTCTGTATGGCAGCAAGCTCGGACTCACCG
This sequence comes from Themeda triandra, assembly GCA_018135685.1. Classification (NCBI taxonomy): domain Eukaryota; kingdom Viridiplantae; phylum Streptophyta; class Magnoliopsida; order Poales; family Poaceae; genus Themeda; species Themeda triandra. The sequence goes on from JAENPR010001496.1 coordinate 67,405, forward strand.
CATCTGATTGGCAACACATTGCTTTTCTGCAAATTTGTCTTGAGCCCAGAAGCCTCACCAAAAAGATTGAGGATATTAATAATTAAAGAGATATCACCAGTTTTCGGACGGAGAAAGAGGGCCACATCATCAGCATAAATAGAGATACGGTGCTGCAAGATTCTTGATGACAGGGGCTGCAACAGGCCTTCATTGGCGGCTTTAGTAATAATGTGCCCCAAAACGTCCATCACAAGGATGAAGAGCATGGGAGAGAGGGGGTCACCTTGCCGTAATCCTCGCTGGTGTTGAATATGATCACCAGGCACCCCGTTGACAAGAACTTGGGTTGTCGATGTGGAGAGCAGCCCACTGATAATATCTCTCCATAACTGCCCAAAACCAAGCTATTGTAGAACTTCCAAAAGAAATGGCCAAGAAACGGAGTCAAAGGCCTTAGATATATCTAGTTTGAGAAGAATCCGAGGTTGCCTTTGTTGGTGGAGGAGCCTTGCCGTCTGCTGAACCATCATGAAATTATCCTGTATAAAACGCACTTTTATGAAGGCACTCTGAATAGGGGAGACCATTTCATGTAACCGAACAGCTAGACGGTTAGCTAGCATTTTTGTGATCAGTTTGGCGAAGCTATGGACCAGACTTATGGGTCGAAAGTCCTTAGGCTGATCAGCACCATCCTTTTTGGGGAGAAGAGTGATATACGCTGAGTTGAGAGCACCAAAATTCCCAAATCTTCTGTTCCAAACGGCTGACACTGCTGCCATAATATCATCCTTTATGATAGGCCAGCACGTCTTATAAAAACATCCCGTGAAGCCATCAGGCCCGGGAGCTTTATTTTGGGGTAAATTTTTTATTGTGTTCCACACTTCTTCCTCACTAAATGGGAGCTCGAGATCAGCTAGCTCATGAGTATTGATTCCCAACTCCGTTAGATTGATAGTGTACTCTTTATAATTCTGTCAGTTCACACTTAATGCAATATGCTTGTTTGCTACTTGTCTACTACTTATCCCTCATGTCCTTTGCTTTTTATGCATGTAGATAAATATTTACGGTCAAGAAAAGGAGGGGCATAAGCCCCCATAGGTTTTTTTTTTCAAAAGCGCGCTTTAGCATTAGCAGCTACTTCATTAAGTGGAACCCAATGGCTGATTTAATTAAATAAATAAGAATAAAAAAGTACAAGGGGATTAAAATGCAAAACCAAGAAAAAAACAAGGTCAATAGACAAAGGAGCAAAAAGAAACTAGAGAACCTGAAAGGACATAAAGAAAGGAAGCTTTGACGAGCAGATCACAAAAGAGACTGAATTCGTTCTTGAAACTGGAATGAGGCCTGTTTTCACTCTATGCCTAATCAAGAGTAACTCCTTTTGGAAGATTTCTCGAGCACGTGTAACTGAAGGCTGAATTCCTTCAAAGATGAGGTTGCTTCTTGAGGTCTAAATGGACCAACATATTAATGTCACTGCAGCCATAAAATATCTGGAGTGAAGCTGATCCCTGGACTGTTCTATTACATATTTCATTATTTCAGGAAAATCAGAGTCCATGGGGATGTCAATTTGAATAATTTGTTAGCATTGCCTTGCAAAATAACATTGCAGTAATAAGTGATTGCATGTGTTCCTCAGTGTTATCCATGCATAGAACACAATTGTACGACTCCAGATGCATATACCTTCTTCTTAGAATGTTTCTGGTACTTAGCCTGTCACTGATCAACAACCAAAAGAAAAAATTTAAGTTTTGGCTACATAAGCCCTTCCATAGCCACCTATAAACATTATGTATCCGTTGATGACCCATCATAATCTTGTGTGCTTTGATGAACTAAATTTTTCACCCCATGTGTACCTCCAAATATCATGATCCACCATGTGTGGCACAGCCTGTACTCTATGGCTCATTGCTGCAATTGTTGAAATGCCATTTCTGAGATTGGCACATGGAAGAGCTGCCATTTACGGTCAAGTTGCTATCAAACAAGCTGCTAGTGCATACTGTAAGTTGTTGTCCAACAAGTGATTTTTCTTGAAATCGTCAAACAAGTGAACTTGTTTTGTTGACATCGTCAAACAAGTGACCTTGACTTGCTGTCAAATGTGTGTTTACGTCAAGTTCATTCCTGGTTGAAACGAATAGACCTATGCATTTTTGTAGGGTTTTGATTCCTGTACCGGATCCAATTGGTGACCAGGTTTCAGTAAACTGAAACTGGCATGTTTTCAATCTTGAACAAACGAATGAGGCCCGTTGTTAATTAAGTGGCCCTATATACAGATGTGTAGAGTATTATGTATGCTATCTTGTTTGAAGCTCTGAGACTGGTCAGCATTGACGCTTGTAAATTTAGGATCACTATGACAGTCAGCCTCGACAACATGCGAGGTTTTGACTCGTTAATTCAGCTTTACCTGTTCGCGACAGAGCAGGCTCCATCACATCAGGCAAGTTGCATTAAAAGAAGCCATGGTTAGCCTAGCAAAATCTTGCTTACAAGTTACAACGGGTACTTTTGGCGAACACGAGACGGTGCAAACAAGGATATATATCCTCGTTTCTGCACCCGTGGCCGTGGATGGACAAATCTTGGAAATCAACGGAGATATATCGACTAAATCGAAGCCTGGTTCAAGTCTCCCCCACTCTACTCCCCTGCCCACTGTTTTTAACTTTTTATGTTGTGCCTTCGCTTTAAATATTTTTAACTGAAAGTGGCATGCCATCACACTGTCACAGGTTAGTTTAGGACGTCGACGCGACGCTCACACTGAACACTCTTGAGTGAATTTTGGAATCTTGACGGAGCCATCTACAAAACGGTGGAGGAGACCCTGAGTTCAGCAGCAGAAAGGTGTTCAACACGAACTTTTTCACCTACTCCCCGGCTGAGTTTTTTTTACCGGACGGTTTACCGCGGTAAACCGCGGTTACCGAGGTAACCGGGCCGGTCCGTTCGGTTCGGTCGGTTCGGACCGGCCCAAATTTCAAATTTGAAGTTTGAAAAAAAATGCTGAAAAAATTTCTAAAAATAGCTCTTGAATTATGGAAACCAATGGTGTAAAAATTTTTCAAATTGGACGTCGTGTGATATGAAAAAATTCAAATTTGACTTGGTTGAAAAAAAGAAAAAAAAGGCGCCGGCCCATTACGGCCCATGAGGCCCAATCCGCCCCGAGGCCGCATATGACGGCGCGGCTCGCGAGGGGGGGGGGGGTGTCAACGCCCCCGAAGCTCCTTCCGCCCCCCCTCCCCCGCGCTCCGTCCGTAGGTCGTGGCCGGCGAACCGCCGCGGGCGAGCGGTTTCCCGGGCCGGAGCCGCGGGTTACCGCCCCGCGAACGCGCGCTCGGTTTATCGCCGCGGGCGAGCGGTTTCCCGGGCCAGAGCCGCGGTAAACCGAGCGGTTTCGGCGGCGACCGCCCGGGAGTAGGTAAGCTTTTTTTTTTGTTTTTTTTTTGTTTAGAGTACTTTTAGCTCTAGGATTTAGGTAGGATATGCTTGTAGGGTATGATTTTGGGCCCGATCTATACTTTAGGTAGGATTTTATAGTGTAGGGTATGATTTAGGTAGGATTTTGGGGTAGGATGCATGTATTTTTTTGTTTTATAATGTTGAGATACGTGGAATTTAGGTGTGACTTAGTGACTTAGGCACTTCATATATATTGTTGACATACATTTCGTGCACTTGGTGTATTTATATATTGGTGTGTCTATGTTGTTGTTCGTTCATGCAGGTAGACAATGTCGGGCAGACCCCACGATCGTGTATGGGAGCATGGTCAAAACCTTTCTCCTGGATGGTATTGCAATTACTGTAAAGTGACGAAACATGGCGGTGGTTGCACTAGATTCAAGCAGCATTTGGCAGGGCGCGGGGCGGAGGTCGTGCATTGCAGCGAGTGCCACGGATGTGCGTGCCTACTTTCGACGAGAGCTTGACACAAGCTGCGCAAAGAAGCGGTGAGCGGGCTCGAGTAAAGCCGGCACTGGGGAGGCGGCCGCACAAGAGGGAAACCAGCCCCTTTTGATGAGGAATATGAGGCTCGGATGCGGCGGCAATGAACATGTCGAGAACACAATATGAGTACGAACAAACCGTTGGGAGAGAGGAGGTCATTACGAGCGTGGAGGGGGTAGTGGTAGTGGCGGTGGTGGTGGTTCGCGTGGGGGAATCCTATTCGGAGGATGTTTAGTAGAAGAGCGGGATCACGAGAGGGAGACTCCGTGGTGGTGGACGACTATAATGCGGCAATGGGTGGGAGTAGAGGAATGTACCAACCAAGAATTGATGCGGCAAGTGGACACAAAAGGGGAAAAATACAAAGGAAGCAATTGGTAAAGCTTGGTCAAAGTGGTTCCATTACATAGGAGTCCTGGGAAGAAATGCGAGACAATCCGTACTTTGTCGGTGCGGTCCGAGAGACACGAAGCATGGTAAGTACCTATAGTTGTAGATTCGGTATTTTTTATCTTTGCATATTCTCATTATTTGCCTATGGTTTCAGGTGAAGGCATCGATTCACCCACTTTGGAAGGGAGATTGATGGCAAGTACCTCGCTCGAGAATGAGAAAGACTTGCGAGACTAGGTACGCAAAGTTTAAGACCGAGTGGCCCACCTTTGGCGTCACGTTGATGTGTGATTCGTGGGTGGCCCCACTAGAATGAGTGTCATAAACTTTCTGATATATTGCAATGGGATCACATGGTTTCACAAATCTATTGATGCAACTGGATTAACTCAAGATGCAGACTATCTGTACTCGGTACCTCCTAAACATTGTTGTCTTATTATCCTTTTTTTTCTGTGGATACGTACAAGATGCTAATATGTTGTGCTTCTTTTTCAGGAGATTCGCAAGGTCGTGCTTGAGATTGGCGCCGAGCATATTGTCCATGTGGTCACCGACAATGGTTCCAACTTCAAGAAAGCTTCCAACGCTACGAAAGATGAGTTTGCACACATTGTTTGGACACCTTATGCGGCACACACCATCAACTTGATGTTGAAGGATATTGGAAAGAGGTCCGATCATGCGGGTACAACCGCCGTGCGACTTGCGGATGTGACCCCACCAAGGCGGGATCAAGTAGATTTTATTGACCGGTTCGCCGAAATCTCGGTGTATGACCGTAGCAATCCGATTAGAGAATGGATGGAGTATGGTAGATCCAACAGTGCTCGGTTCTTGATGAGGATTACGACGCGTCGACGTCCTCCGCCATCACATGTTGTCGGGTACGTTATATATATATATATAAATGTCGGTGTTGGGTATATATGACATCTTGTATTTTGACTTGCGTGGATCGACTTGTTTGTGTTGGCGGTGACCAAATAGACCCACACGATCTACGTCGGGCTACGGGGCATGATAACGTCGGTGATTGGGCCCGACACAATGTGGGTTCCGGTCACCTCGGGAAGAGAAAGATGCACATGTCGCCTCCTAAGGGTCAAGAGAAAAGGAAAAAAGGAAAAGGAAAGCCCGGTGACCGGCGACACGAGAGGCGAGGATGAGAATCAGAGCCAGCCATACTATTCTGAGGATAGCCAGGCTCGTGCTAGTGGTGACTCTGACAGTACTGACGATGACAGTGACGGTGGCGGTGGCGGTGGCGGTGGCGGTGCCGGTGGCAGTGGCGGTGGCGGTGGTGGTGAAGGTGGCGGTGGTGCTGGGTATGCAGGTGGTGGTGGTGGTGGCTATGAAGGTGGTGGTGGTCGTGGTAGTGATGTTGGTGATCCTCGTTACGCCGGTCTTCATTTCACGGTATCCATTGCACCTACGGTCGCACGCTTTTTTGTCAATGCCTACTAATTATGGTTGATTGCGGGCGAGACCGACTTCACACATTGTACTCAAGACCGTGACCATGGGCAACCGTCATCGCAGAGGAGATCACGAGGACCGACGGACTACGACACCCCACGGTACTCTTCTTCCTCCTACGGTGATACCTCGGCCCCTACTTATAGCTATCTCATTCCCCGACGTGAGCGTGCGGCCTACTAATAAATGGGTGTTTGAATGGGAAGACCACGAGTTTTATAGAACATTAGTTCGGGATTGGGAGACAACGCGGCATGGACGGGCAAAACTTGGCAACAATACAAGGCTGAACTGCTCCGGGAGCAGGGTATCTCTCTTATGTCCACCGCCGAATATCAAGCGTCGTGCCGATATGGGGTCTTCCCATACATCCTCCAGAGTGAATGAGACTATGTGGTTGTGTTTGTATGCGACGACGTGGTTGTATTTGTATGCGACGATTTATTTGTATGAGACTACGTATCGATTTGTAGTTGTATTTGTATTCGACTAAATATTATTGCTTTATTGACTTATGGTAATTAGTACCACATTGTGTTGTATGTGAACATTAATAGGTGCCAAAAAACTACCCAAAATAAGTGTTTATTCGAGCAAAAAAAAAAAATCCGGTTTGCAGCGGTTACGGAAAAACCGCCGGTAACGCCACAAACCGGCCGGTTTACCGGTATAAACCGCCACAACTGGGCCTTTCAAATTCGAAATTGAATTCGGACGGTTTTTTCCGGTAAACCGGTTTACCGGTTCCGGCCGCCTCCGGTGGGTTGAACGCCACCGGTAAAAAAAACACAGCTCCCCGGGCTTGGCCGTCCCCGGTCCAGACAAAAATAAGAGACAGCTCTCTCTGGCCTGTCCGCCTGTCCGCCTGTGCCCTGTGGCCCTGCCACTGCCCGTGTCGACCGCCATGGTAGTGTGGCACGACACGAGCGCGCGGAGACAGCCGGGCGTGACTGCGTGAGATGCTGAGACGTCGTCGTGCATGCGACACAGGTGTAGTGCTGTGCAGCGGGAAGCTGTCGCACCCGCATCAGTGCATCAATGAAGCCAAGCCTGCAAGTAGCCGAGCAGTTTTGCTGCGTCGTGCTGAACCTAGTATCGTTTTTTTTTTCATTTTAACTTATTTTACTCAATATTCTGGAAATAATATATAAAGAATAAAACAGCTAGCAAAAACACACAAATAATAATTGGTCTTTTTAACAAAGAGACTCTTCTGCGTACACTCAATATGTGAAAATTGCTATCATGTAAAAAAAAAACCCAATGGATGTATACATATCACAGCTAAACGTTTTTGTCCGTTATCTAGAAAACTCAGCTCATTTACGTGTGTGGTTTCTCATAAGCATAGCGAATCTCACACTCCACGCAAAAGTTGCACACTATAACAATACAATTATAAATTCCAGGTAGACATAGTTGTTGCTTATGATGAGTTGACGACTTAGATCACCCTCTATCAAAGAATGAAGAATCCATTGGGTCAAAAAAAAAAAAGAATGAAGAATCCTTGTCAACATTGCTTTAAACAAAACAATCAGCCCAACACATCTAAAATAGTTGTAGTCTTTTTGAGCGAAGAGAATTTTGCTTCCACTTACTTTTTAGAAAAATGACAATCATCATATCTGGTTACGGAGACAATCACATCTTTCTTCACCTTTCTCTCTTCCCTTCAAGTCATCGAAAAATCTTGCTCCTATTCTAAATTATAAGTCTTTTGGACACTTTTACTATATAGCTTATGTACCTACTCTTAAATGATGTCTCACAAACGCAAAATTTGTAACAATATTATTATTGTTTTTTATGAGATTTTGGATAGATCATTTTGAAGGACGAAAACCCTCATGAGCATTGGTCTATAAATCTGTACTAACAAAACATATGTCAACAATCAGTAATAACAAAACAGATTGTAACCACTCTATTCACTTGAACTTATCATCCATGATGCCTTATTTTTCTATCATAACAAAGCAGCACCAGGCGACTTATCAGCTGCAGAAAATGATGCTAATTTTACAGTAGCTGCCACTTCTGGAAAATCGCAGACGTCCACGAAGGCCTCCAGCTCGGCAAAACCTGTCATCCACGCCGCACGCTGCCGTGGCGCTCAACCAACGGACCGCTCTACCCACCACCAGCCAGTATAAAACCCCTCTCCTCCTCCTCCGGCTGCTCGGTGTGCTCAGTTCCATTTTTCTCCTCCTCTCGTTTTTGCGTTTAGGCCCCTGGGGAAGGAGGGATTCCGGCGCCGGTCCCTCTCCCCGGCTCTGCCGCCTCGCCGCTCCGATCGAGGCTGCAGCGTCAGGTATGATCCTTCAGAGCCGCTTTCGGTCCTCATGGACTTGCATTTCACCCCGTGCACGCGCTGTCGGTTTTAGATTTCATCTGCTTCGGCGAGGACTTTAGTTAGAAGCTAGGAGCGGTGGCTGGGGAGTCGCCGCGGTCTCTAGGAGGCATTCCAGGACAGGATTTGGTGGAAATCTTGGTTTCCGGGGCGAATTTTGGTGCCAATAACTCTTGGAATGGGGATTCTGGTGCCAAGAACTCTTTTAGGGGAAGATCCTGAATTTGGGTGGGGGTTTAAGCTATAGAGTACGGTGAAACTGATAAGGTTGGGGTATTGTTGCTCCAAAAATCTTAGAGGAGCCACAAATAGCAGGTAATAGTAGTAGTAATTTGTTTGTTTATATGCAGTAATGTGGAAGTTTTCTGTTAACCGCCCCTTTTAGGCTAAATTTGGCCTCTAAATTTATGGTGTAGTAATTATTACTTGTAATTGTGATTAGGAGTGGAGTTCTGACCAGGTACATATGTCCTGGTGAAAAAGAGAGGCAGGAAGTAGTGGTAGTTTTTTTTTTCGAACCGCGAAGAAGGAAGTAGGTTTTCTTGTAGTGATGTGATGCAGAACTTCTTTATCACTTTGGCTATTTTTTTAAGTTGTATTTTTGTGTCCTGCAGTTACATTAATGGGAAATCAATGCCAAAATGGAACCTATCGGAGCAATTACAACAACTACAACCACTTTCAGAAGGAGCCTTTGGCTTCTAGGTACTATGACGGGGACGATTCCGAGGATTGCTACTCGGGGCCATCTAGGTCGAGTATAGCGGATCTTATGCGGCAAGGACTGAGACGAACCTTATCGTCCATCTCTGTCCTTGGTCAAAAGACTCCTAATGTAACAGAGCATTATACCCTGGGCCGGCAGCTTGGAGAGGGTCTCACTGGGACAACCTACCTCTGCACTGAGATCAGCACTGGCTGTCAGTATGCATGCAAGTCCATCTTGAAGGCAAAGTTCCGGAACATGCAAGATATTGAAGATGTGCGTCGCGAGATCCAGATAATGCACTACCTTTCAGGCCAAAAGGATACAGTCACCATCAAGGATGTGTATGAGGATGAGGAGACCGTGCACATTGTCATGGAGCTCTGTGAAGGTGGTGAGCTATATGACTGGATTAAGAAGGGGAATTACAGTGAGCAGAAGGCTGCAGGTCTTATAAGAATTATTGTTGGCATCATAGAGAACTTCCATTCACTTGGTGTGATGCACCGGGATCTTAAGCCAGAAAACTTCCTCCTACAGGATAAAGACGATGATTTGTCAATAAAAGTAATTGACTTTGGTCTCTCTGTGTTCTTCAAACCAGGTATTATATCAATTTAAAACAGTTCGAATTATCAAGTACTGAACTCGTTGTGTGATAGTATGCTGCTAATGTTTTGATCTATGTTGTATAACCCAGTAGGTCCTTCGTGTTGTCCATAAGTGAAGCATTTTGTTTGTGTTGCTAATTATTTTATTGCTCCGACAGAGCAGGACAGTAGCATAGTATTTCCTCCTTGTATAGTTTTTCCCCTGGTTGATTCACATCTAGCCACATTTAATTTATACCGGAGTATGGAAGTATGCACCAATTCTGGAGATTTTTCCTGAACACAGAATCTGCAAAATTTCAGGTGAGGTTTTCACCGAAACAGTTGGAAGCCCATATTATATTGCTCCAGAAGTATTGCAGAAGCATTATGGACCAGAAGCTGATGTATGGACAGCTGGAGTGATACTCTATGTATTGCTAAGTGGCGTGCCACCGTTTTGGGCAGGTGAATTAATTAGACATGATTTTTGACTATTTGCAGTTTTGCTTCACTGCTGTTTTCTTGATGTACTCAAATCACTCATTTAATTTTTTACCAGATACACATGAAGGTGTACTTGACAAAGTGCGGGATGGGCATTTTGATTTTGAATCAGATCAGTGGCACAAGATTTCAGACAGTGCAAAGGATCTTATAAGAAAAATGCTCTGCCCTTGTCCATCGGAGAGATTGAAAGCCCATGAAGTTCTAAGTTAGTATACTTTAACCGTTGTGCACCTTACTTTTTTTCGTTTCAGTACCTTATATCCACGTGTCTTGATTTTTCCTAGAATGACTTCGACCGGATATTTATTCCTAGAAATTCACAGCAACTATTGTAAGATCGAGGGATTGATAATAGTTGTTCACAATTTAATGATCTTTTCTTTCTAAATGCTCAGAGCATCCCTGGATATGTGGTAATGGAGTGGCTACTCATCAAACTCTAGATCCAACTGTTCTTTCTCGTGTTGACAAACTATCTGTAGCGAATAAATCAAAGAAATTGGCTCTACAGGTATGCTTACATGCCATGGAGAAGTTATTTCCATTTTTGCATCATGGTAAAGCATTATCAGGGCTTTTGGTGAAGAAATCAAAGCTGTTTTCTATTACCCTTTTTTCCCCGATATGGATCCTTTTGGTGATGTAATAGTTTAAACTTTACTAGCATTGTTACCTGCTATAAAAGGTTAAAACGACCCAAAATATGACAAACATCATGAAATTCTCTACATGGTGTCTTAAAAATTTGATGCAAAGTTTTTCATTATTCAGGTATTAATATATCTGTCATCAACTCATCAATCATCGTTGTTGTCAGTGCACATATTGTCAGTCATCTGTGTGTTTCATTTTGCTTCCAAACTCAGAATAATTGATCATACCTTTTTACTATTTGGTTTGATTTGTATGATGTGCAATTCTGGGTTGATTTAGATAATTCGGTGCAAGGATAGATAGGATGTGAAGTAGTTTACATTTTTTTCCGAAGAACCTGGAGTACTCTACATTAGCCTGGCAATTCAATATCATAATAGTTCACTTATTTTCCATTTGTGAACCTTCCTGATTTTGGCCCAGGTTATTGCTAAGCATCTTCCAGAAGAAGAGATTGGAAGGTTAAGAGGAATGTTCAAGGCAGTGAACAATGGAAACAGTGGTGCGGTTACTTTGGCTGAGCTTAAAGAAGGGTTGAGGAAATGCGGCCCAGTGTTTAAAAATATTGAGATTAGTGATATCATTGAAGTGGTAAGTGACTACTATGTGGAGCACTAGCAATCATACTGGTGCATATGATGGATCTTTTAAAAACTTGATGTTTCAGAGTACTAATGGACGAACTTGAAGCGATACTACTAATGTGTTGTTGAATCACCTGCTAAACCGATCCTTGTGTTTAAGCACTGAACCATTCACATGCCATATGTATTAAATAGGTCACTGAAGTGTCCGATGCACTGAACTGATCTCATGACTTTTAAGATTTTTATTTATGGAATGCTTGTGAAAAGAACTGTGATAACATATCCCTGTCATCATAGTTCAGACTCATAGATTTACAGGAAAACAATCTTATATTTATCCAGTACAATGTTGCTATAGAGCACAGCATGCGTTTACAGTAAATTACTGTCAGCCTTATTGAGAAGTTTTTATATCTTCAGGATGATTATGACAACAACATCAATATCAATTGGGAAGAGTTTATTGCTGCAACAGTGCCCCTAAGTAAAATAGAACACAAAGAACATTTGACTGAAGACTTTACATATTTCGGCAAAGATGGAAGTGGTTATATCACTGTTGACGAGCTTCAAAAGGCTTCCATGGAACTAAAGATGGAAGATACTTTCCTCGAGGACATCATTTATGAGGTTGATCAAAACAATGTAAGTCTACCTTCTGATTCCTTGCCAAGCTATGATATCATTGTTTTTGTTAAGTTTGTGGAATAGAATGATCTATGCATTTTGGAGCATTGTTTGCATGTTTGATGGAAGTACATACATTGGTCCTAAATGATTTTACTTTCAGAAATGCCTTGGTGATAGGGAGTGAAAAAAGTTCACGAGCTCATGTATGGAAGTTTCACAGTTTGCAGTCCTAACAAGAACACCAAAATGTCCAGTGGCGAAGCCACATTGATGGTTGTGGGTGCTAATGCACCCACGGATTTTGAAAAACTACTTTAAGAACCAAAATTTCACCATTATTACACCTTAAAATTTCGTATCTTCTAGAGAACAGCACCAGCCTCTAATTTGGTCTAGCTTCGCCACTGAAAATGTCCCCGTTTCCATTTTGTATAAAATGTGTGATAACATGCTATTTCGTAATTTTTTAGTGAACTAGAGATATCCAGTTCTTTTGACATATATGTTTGATAATATGTCATGGGAAGACATTCATATCTAATTTAAGTCATGGTTTCGTGAAGACTCAGAACAATACGTATATAGGGGGAAAAGCAGCATGTAGAAAACAAGTTCCTGCTGAAAATCTGATGTGTAAACTTCTCTTTCTGTAAAATTTCAGGATGGCCAGACCAACTTCGGTGAGTTCGTCACAATGATGCAAAGCGACAACTCTGGGCTTGGGTGGCAAACAATGGAAAGCAGCATGAATGTACCCCTGAGGGAGGCACCTGAAGTTTACTGATGTCTCTGTCGGTTCCAAGATACTGTTCTCTTTGGCTTCTTGTGTGGTTTGGTTTCTCACAAGTCACAACAACATTGGGCAAAGCTTGTGAATCGAGGAGAAGAGAATTGAAGCCTAAAAATAGTCGAAAGCTAGTAGAAGGCTGGCATGCAGGTAGTATAGGTGTGTTGTATGATCTATAAGAACAAACAAAGCCATGGCTATCATGTATCAGTGACTGACTGACTGGTTTGTTGGCTGCTACCCTGCAGTCTAATATAATAGATTAAATAATAGTAGAAGAAATTGATCTGTGTGGTCAACTTCAACAGAGTACTTCTTGTTGGGAGGAAGTAATCAGCAACAGCAAAGTTCACATCTCTTCAGCCTTGCCTGAAGTCTGCAAGCCATTCTGGAGGAAAACACCTTACAGAAGCAGAAGGGAACAGGACAACGGGTTAACCAACGGTGGTATGGTTGGAGTGCAGGTGTCTGGCTAGTTTAGCGGTTTTGTCCGAGTGGACTGCTTTGACTTGATCGTTTTTCTGTATGTCACAGCATACACAAAAAAAGCCGTGACATACCTGGAAGGCGCGAAGCCAAAGCCGAGCTCGAGCTCGAGCGGGTTGCCGTGGTCGAACTCGAATTCAGCGCGGCGAGGCGTGCAGTGGGACCGTGACATACCTGGAAGGCCGTGCCGTTGCGGCCGGCGGGTGAGGAGGAGCCGGAGTCCGGGGCTTGTCGTCGATGGCGAGCCGTTTGGAGCACAGCTCGATCCCTTCTCTGCTCAACGTAAAGGAGACGGATTCGCTGCTGCATCGGGTGTTCGCCGCCCGTGTCGCGTGGCGAGACCCGCCGCCCGTGTCGCGTCGCGTCTCGCCACGCGTGGCTTGCCACTTGATTCCAGTGATGTGAGGACCTTGTGGCTGGGAATCGGATGGTGGTGTGTGGGCAGGAGCAGAGCACCGGAAAACAGAGCGCGTGCCGTTCGTGCGTGACCGCGACGCCGTGGGCGACCGGAAACGCCGGAGTGTTCTGTGTCGTTGCGTGCTGTGTGGTTTGGTTGTGTTCCGATGAAAAGGACCTCCTATTTCTAGTGAAGGAGGCCGAGATAAATCCAAGCTACTGTGTGAACTATCTGACCTCTTTCCCTCTCTTCATTGAATTTGGACACCATTTTTTACTTTGATTTATTACAACTAACACCTTGGGACTTTCTTGCGTTTTTTCTATCTTTTGTCACGGTGTCTAATTCACATGGTATCGGATGCCATGGAATTTTCTTTTTGTAAAAGAAAACTAGTACAGCATGTGAAAAATATGCATAATATTTTATTAGCTAAAAACGTCCCAAACACAAGACACAAAGACTTGATTCATAAAAGTAAAGAAAAAATCTCGGAATAAAAATGTACGCGTACCTTGGGTTCATTAGCCCTCAAAAGCAAGTTTATTTCCTGCTCAGTCCCAATCTTCTAAACTAGAATAATTTCTATTATTCTACACAGTCACAAATTAGAGTGTCAACGAAGTGAAATGGTGATGTGCTATTTTCTTGAAATTAAGGAAGAGAGAGAAGGAAATGGTCTCTTATACAATACTATGTCTACACAAAAGCTAAAATAGAAAGAGATATGATAGGTGGATGATATGAGAGACAATATATGTGATTGAAGTAAAATCCTACTACTAAAAAGACCCAAAGTAAATCGTCAAGTGGCGTGCGAAAACTGCTACTTCGCTCGCCCGGCATGCGAGAAGCCTCCCCCGTGGGCTACTTCGCCCTCGCCTCTGCTCTAGACGAAAACTACCGTGGGCTACTTCGCCGCTCGCCTCTGCTCCCGCCCCGCCACAGCGCGCCGCCGTTTCCGAGCCGTGCCGCCGCCAAATCAAGTAGCCGCCGGGGAAGCGGCGGCGTGGGGAGAGAGGGATGGCGTGCAACACGAGGCCGCGGGCTCCACTCCCGAGCCCGGCGAGGCAGCCGGAGCGGAGGTCCGCGCGAGACAGCCCCGGCGGCGCATCTCCTACCCGAGCGCGGCGAGAGGAAAACAGCGGCTGCGACCGGCTCTCCCGCATCGACGCCGCAGCCCGCTGCTCCCCACCGGGGCCGCCACCGTGAGCGACGACGTGCGGCGCTGGTCGTCCTCAAGTCGGGCCTCTCCGACCCGGCGGGCCGCCTCGCGCCGTGGTCCGAGGACGCCGACCGCGCCTGCGCCTGGCCGGGGGTCTCCTGCTACGCGCGCACGGGCCACGTCGCCGCGCTCGACCTCCCCGCCACGTCGCTCGCGGGCCGCCTCCCGCGGACCGCGCTGCTCCGCCTCGACGCGCTCCCCCGGGGGAAGCTGCCTCTCCGGGCGCTGCCCCGCCGGACAGCCGCGACGAACCGCAGGGAGCTCCGCCGCCTCCATCCTCGCGCCGGATGCAGGAGCGCGGCCTGGCCACCGCGCAGCCGCGACGACCCGACCCCGGGATGGCTGTAGGTGAGGATGGCTGGCGACCCGAACTGGATGTGGGAACCGACGCGAACCGCGCCGGTGTCCGTCCGCCCGCGCCCGCGTTGAGACCCGCCCGCGCCGGTGTCGAGGTCCGGCGGCGGGAGAGCTAGGGCCGCCGGCGGTGAGGATGCCGCTGCCACCGCAGGGAGCTCTGCCCCTGTCCTTGTCGGCGCAGGAGCGGGCGAGCAGGAGCGCGGGAGCGGGAGTGCCTTGATGCGGCCCGAGTGGTGGTGGTGGTGGTTGGGCGGCTTCCCTGCCTGGAGGAGGCGCCGCCGGGAGAATCGGGAGGAGGCTTCCTTGCCTGGTTGGGCTACGGCGTTAGGTGACTAGCAGTCACTTTGGTTTTTGAAGCACTCAGACCATTGCCTGTGGAAGGCAGTAGGCAATAACCAGGCCTACTCCTCAACCAAGCTCTGGTAATTAGTCATTTAAATTGTCATATTCATGTGACTGACTCAATGTTCCTGCAGTTGAGAATTACCCTCCAACATTTGCGAACTGAATGGCTATGTGTAATGATTTTTTGTGATATGTTAGGTTTTTGCAGCAGCAGCTCATCAAAGCGGCACACACCTAGGCCAAGACGGCGAGCTCCCCCATCTCTGTCACTAAGCAATTCCATGAACCTGAGGTTTGCATGTCTGCTAGAATCGTAATGGTTTGGATTTCTTCATACATTCTTTTTATAGTTCTGAGCTCATTATCAGTTCTTGCTTCTTCATCAGTGAGTACCCTGACTCAATCAATGCTTCCAGTGTTGCAAGATAAGTGGGAGAACATGCATCTTTGGTTTCTATTTCAGATAGAATATTATGCACTTATCTGCATCTAATAGACTAAGAATACATACTTAGAAAAAAAAAGCATACATCTTTGAGATGCTCTGAACACTGTTATATATATAGCTGCACATAAAACTGGAACATTGCTATTTAAATTGGACTGTCTTTTTATTGGCAAGAACAGGACTATATTTTTATTAATTGTTCCTTTGTCATGTTCCTGGCAGTACTATATTCTGTAGCAACAACTGACTCCTATTGCAGTTTTCCTGAGCTTTGCTTGTGTGCACGGTTCAAAATAAAATGGTGTGGTTCTGAACATTTTCTTTTTCGGGGCCTGTGTGCAGATATGCTTGATAGCCATTACAAATATGATTTAAGTAGTCAACTTGAATTTAATTGCCAAAATCTCTCGGCAGTTAGTTCATTTTGTTTTTCAAACTGCAGATTGGTGCTCCAAACCCTTGCTGCATGTGTGATTACAATACCTGATAGCTATGCTTTAAGCTTGCTGACAACGCCGACATGAGGGAGACCGGGAGATGACCATTATTGTCATCGAGTACCAGGCCATCGTGAAGCAGAAGCTTCAGAAGATGATCTATGATTACTATGCTTCCAGCTCCGAGCACGAGTGCACGCGGCATGGAACAGGGAGGCCTTCTCCATGATCCTGTGAGCTCCATCTCCTTCACTGGCATTGCTACCATGTAATTCCTATGCTTCAGCTCGTTTAGGACCAGCAGTTCATGAGACAAGATAACTGAGGACTGAGCCAGTGAAATTAGAAGGTGGTGGAACAAAAAGGGCCATAATTTCTGTTCATTGATCATCAAGCTCTACTATTCCTTCAGTTAGTGTAAAATATTACTTATCGTTTTAGGGTGGAATTGTACAACTTTATTTATATTTAGAAAAAACATGTGCTCCATACTGCTATCTTCGTCAAAAAAACCCCAAAAGGAACCCCTATGTGTAGTTTGTGCTGACCCGAGTAATCATGTAAAAATTGAAGACTTCTGCAATATTGATGTGGGTAACGATACAATTATCAGATTTTTATACATATATTGTCGTGATATTTTTTCCCGTTGCAACGCACGGGTATTTACCTAGTTTATTCTGAAACAAATCGTCCATTGAGGATATAATTCTTTTGTGCAATGTCGACATATAACTTGATAGGCATAGAAATCATTATTGTGACTGCTGATGTGCTAGGCACCTTGGTGCTAGATCCTTTTAGTCATAGATGTACGTACGTTTATTATACTTCCTCTGTCTTTTACATGTCACGTTTTTTTTTTTGATCATGTCTTTTACATGTCACGTTGCCTTTGTCTTAAGTTAAATATTTGTATCTTTGACCGTCTATTAAAAAAAAACAAATATACATGCTCACGAGATAAATGTTTTTTAGATGTTCTATGAGAAGTACGGAGTACTTTCATAATATATAACTTATATATGTTGTGAAACTATGTGTTTTCTAAAATGGACGGTCAAAGATAATAATATTTAACTTGGGACAAAACTATATGTAAAAAAGAACGGAGGGAGTACCTAAGTTTAATATTATTTAACTTTCACTATTATTTATTATTTTTTGTGATTTATTGTATATAGATCGATACAACTAGATTGACATATATTTATGTAAAATATTTTCATAATTTGTAATATTTTAATTTTAAGACAAGAAAATTTTACATATACTGCTAAACAAAGTGTAAAATAATCAATATCACAATACGTAGACTTATACAATTTTTTGTGATTAAATAAATTATTTCCTCCTTTTAGCCTGAGTGGAAGGGAATGTCACGGCCTTCTGGAAAGGGATCAACCAAATGTGCCCGTACGGCACTGCCTGCTTGTCACTGACTCATGAAAAGTTCAGGCCTCTTGGCACGTCATACTTTACATGTTTATCTCTTGGTGAAGATACGCGCTTTTTTCCTTTTCGTGAACATATGCCTAAGCGCGTTTTTTGTCGCATTTTTTGTTTGTCAATACTGTATCACATGCACAGTCCATATGGTTAGCCACGTCTTTTCAGCCGTACTCCCGACTGCGGTACACAAAGAGCACATCGAGCGTCCCTTCCCCTGGTCGCAGCATCAGCCGTCAGCTCAAGCTGAACGTGATCACTGATCACCTCATTATATCATAGAGCAATATCTCGTCGAAATGACTCGTGAGCTTATACTTAAAACCAAAGTCGTCTACCAAAGGTTGCGTAGTCTATTTCGCAAAAAAAAAAAAAAAAAAAAAAAAAGGTTGCGTAGTCTAATCTGTATCATGATCCGATCTCGCTAGCATCAGCAGTCTAACAATTTTGCTAACTAAAACTACTGTACTAGCGAAGAAAATGGTGGACTGGATGACGCCCTGCACCAGCAAAATACTGTACTTGACATATCAGTGCTCCCATCTGCTCGATCGCCGTCGCCGATCGCTTTGTTGGAATAAGAACGTACACCACACCGAGTACGGATCGGAGATACCTTCTCCAGTCTCCTAGCTAGCTGGTTTTGCTGGGTAGTTCGTGTAAACGGGACCATCTGTCTCCTTTGCAACTTTGCACGCGCGATACTGTAGATCCGGTCGGAGAGATCGACCGCGAGCGAGACGACGGCGACTGTCAGCGTTGGGACGCTGATCGGAGTCGAACGAGACAACGAGGAACTCGCCGGCGACAAGCCGTCGATCTACTTCTATTGCAAGTAAAGTAGCATACGAAAATTACAGGAATAATGTTTGTAATTGCTTGCCCTCTCTGGAAGACTCACTCTCTATTTTATACTTGGCTCTCTCACTCGGATACGGGCCGGCTCTTGCAAGAGATACATGACCACTCGGGTCCAGACACCTTGACATTGGGCTTCAGCCTTCTCTTGGGCCTGGCTGGTGATGGGCCCGGTGGGACTCCCGGATGTGGTATGCTGACATCTCCCCCTCCTTTTGAAGCGGCATGTCCCCATGCCGGAGCAGAAGGGAAACGCTGCTTGATCGCCTCAGCATCTTCCCAGGTAGCCAATGCTTCATCGATATTAGTCCACTTGATGAGTAATTGTTGGACAGCAGATGTACCTCGCTGGTGAAGCCGAGTCTTGAGAACCATCTCCGGAACTTGAAGCATATCTTCAGGATCAGGCAGCGAAGCATCAATAACTGGAGCGGATGCAGGAGCCGGCTTCAAGAGGGAGACATGGAAGACATTGTGAATGGTTGCAGAAGGCGGCAACTGAAGCTTGTATGCAACAGATCCAATCTTGGCAAGGACTTTGAACGGCCCAAAGAATTTGAAGCAAAGCTTTTGATGAGCCCTGGGTGCCAGAGAAGATTGCACGTAAGGTTGCAGGCGCAGATATACTGAATCTCCCACCTTGAATGATCGATCAGAGCGACGTTTGTCGGCTTGGCTTTTCATGCGTTGCTGAGCACGAAGCAAATGCTGCCGGACAGCATCAACCATTGTCTGACGTTCCTCCAGCATAGCAGCAACATCTGGAATGGGGGCAGCATCCTCTAGAGAAAGACCAAAGTAGCGAGGAGGGTGGCCGTATAGTACCTCAAAAGGAGATGTGCCCAATGATGAATGCTGACAGGTGTTATACCAATATTCCGCCAGTGTAAGCCACTTGGACCACCTCCGAGGGCAAGAGTGAGCAAAACAGCGTAAGTACGTTTCAAGACACTGATTGACCCTTTCGGTTTGTCCATCGGACTGGGGGTGATAAGCTGAGCTCATAGATAAGGTGACATGCATTAAGTCAAAGAGCTCATCCCAAAATTTGCTGGTGAAGATCGGGTCTCGATCCGAGATAATATGAGTGGGGAGACCATGAAGCCTGAAAACAGTGTCAAAGAAAGCTTGAGCAACCACTGGCGCTGTGAAGGGATGGTGAAGTGGAATAAAGTGAGCATATTTGCTCAGTTTGTCAACCACCACTAGCACACAATTTGCTGTCCCTGATGTTGGAAGACCGTTGATGAAGTCCATTGAAATGACTTCCCAGGACTGATTAGGAACTGGTAGAGGAGACAGCAACCCGGGATATCTTGCTCTATCTGGCTTAGCCTGGATGCAGGTAGCACAAGAGGCCACAAATTCCTTGATCATCCGCTTCATTCCACACCAGTAGAAGAGTTTTTGATACGGCGAAGGTCACTTTGGAAATCAGTGGCCGCCCAAAGCGCTAGCATGAAAAGCTGATACAATCTTCTCTTGTAACTTTTGATTTGAACCCAACCAAATACGTCCATTATGACGGAGCACACCATCCACCAACTTGAAGGGTGGCATGCTATCAGGCTGCAGGCTGAGCTGCTGCAACAGCCTAGAAGACTCTGAATCTTCAGCATAACCTGACACCACATCAAGTAACCAAGAAGGGGTAGCTGATGATATTGCCTGTAACTGAGCTGGAGGAGTTGGGTGACGGGACAGAGCATCAGCAGCTGCATTAGAAACTCCCGGCTTGTACAGAATCTTGTACTGTAGTCCAGCCAACTTGTGTTGCATCTTGAGCTGCCACTGTGTGTGCAAACGCTGGTCTGTCATATGCATAAGACTTCTATGGTCTGTGTAAATCTCAAATTCAGCATGCTGCAGATAAGAACGCCATTGCTCTACAGCTACGAGAATAGCCAAGAACTCCTTTTCGTAGGTTGATAGAGCTCTAGTCCGTGGACCCAATGCCTTGCTAACAAATGCAATTGGGTGGCCTGCCTGCAAAAGAACAGCTCCCACACCCACATCGCAAGCATCAGTTTGAAGCTGAAAAGGTTTACTGAAATTGGGCAATGCTAGCACCGGAGCAGAAGCCAAGGCGGACTTGAGAACAGCAAATGCCGATGAGTGGACAGAATTCCAAACAAACATTGCTCCTTTTTTTAGAAGATCAGATAGGGGCCTGGCAATGACTGCAAAATTTTTAACAAATTTGCGATAGTACCCCGCAAGGCCCAAGAAACTCCGTAACTCCTTGACGTCCTTAGGTTCGGCCGGCACTTTGGATAGACTCAATCTTACTAGGATCTGTAGAGACTCCTTCACTGCTGATGACATGACCCAGGTAAGCTAAAGAAGTCTTTGCAAAGTTACACTTGCTGAGCTTGACCTTCCAATTATCCCTGGACAGCAAACTCAAGACCTGATGCAAGTGCTGAATATGTTCCTCAAAGGTCTTGCTATAAATCAGAATGTCGTCGAAGAAGACTAAGGCAAACTTGCGGAGCACTTGTGCCAAGGTCATATTCATAGCGCCTTGAAATGTGTTGGGAGCACCAGTTAACCCGAATGACATCACCGTGTATTCGAACTGGCCCCAATGTGTCTGGAAGGCTGTTTTGTACTCTTCGCCTGGAGCAAGACGAATCTGGTTGAAATCCGAGCGGAGATCCAAGCATGAAAACCATTGAGCACCAGAAAGTTCATCCAGCAATTCATCAACAACTGGAATTGGGAATTTGCTCTTAAGAGTGAGTGCATTCAGCATCCTATAGTCCACAACCATTCGCCAGGAACTGTCCTTCTTGCGAACTAGTAGTACCGGAGAAGAAAAAGGGCTAGCACTAGGCTGCACCATTCCAGACTGAAGTAACTCAGAAACTTGCCGCTCAATTTCATCCTTCAAAGCAGGTTTGTAGCGATACTGTCGAATCGCCACAGGTTGGGCTCCCGGAACCAAGGGAATATGATGATCGCAGTTACGCCTTGGTGGCAAAGTAGTGGGTTCAGCAAAGACATCGGCGAATTCCTCTAGCAATCGGGCGATTTCGAGCAACAAAGCAGATTTTGATCTCGATCGAACGGGGAAGCGACGATGTGGCAAAAGCTGGAATGCGCATCGAATACCGTCCTCGGAGGAATTCCCTGCGAAAGACATGACCATTGCCATACGGAATATTCATCCACTTCTCCACCCAATCAACATTCATCGGAGAGAAGGCTGCCAACCAGTCCATCCCAATGATCATATCGTAGGAGCCTAAGGGAAGAACACGAAGAGTTGAATGAAAACAGTGACCGTGCACATACCACTCAGCATCCCGGATTTCTGATGAGCACAAGATTGACTGTCCATTAGCAACAGCCACCTGCATCGGAGGAGTGAGAGCAGTCACATTCAGAAGACCCTCGGCGACTGATGAACTCACAAAGGAGTGAGTGCTGCCCGAATCGACAAGGATAGTGACTTGGCGGCCTCCCAATGATCCTTCAAACTTCATTGTTTGGAAATGGAGTGGCCCAGGAACCTGTCCAGCAGAAGAAACTGCAGAAGACATCATAAACACCTGGCCCTGCTCTTCTTCTGGTTCCTCAACTTCTGCAGGAAGAGGATCAGCAGCTGGTTCTGGTTCTTGGAAAGCATCAGCACATAGATCCCATATCTCCTGTAGAGCATGAACTTGTGGAACTGGTGCACAACGATGTCCTGGAACCCACTTGTCACCGCACCTGATGCAGAGGTTGCGGGCGCGACGGTAATCACGCAGAGCGGACAGCTTGTCATCGACAGAACCAGGCCGAGGCGCAGCCCGCTGCTCGTCGCCCTGCCGACCAGCAGCAGCAACAGGAACTGGGCGGGGTGGCCTGCCATGAGCATCACGGCCGAATGCGCCAGCATCATGACGCCTGACTTCCTTGTGGTTCCCAGGGACCGTCGCCTCCTCCTGCAAAAGTGCGAGAGTACAAGCAGCATCCAGAGTCGCAGGACGGGCAAACATAAGAACAGCTCTGATGTCATGGCGAAGACCATTAATGAAGCACTGGATATAATCTTTAGGATCTTGGTTCGGTTGGTAAGGAGATAGCCGCTCCACTAAAGCAGTGAATCGGTCCACATATTCTACGACCGAGGAATTCATGCGGATGGTTAGCTTCTGGCGTAGAAGAAGATCATGCTCATCACGGCTGAAACGCTCCAATAACAGGGCTGAGAAGGATTCCCATGTCATGGATGCAAGTTGTGACTCCACCGATTGCAACCAGCGAGCCGCAGCTTGGGAAAAGTGGTGAGTAGAGATAGTGATCCACATCGATGGGTGCACGAAATACATCTTGAAATGGTTAGTTGCTTGGGATAGCCATAGTTTGGGATTCTCTCCATCGAATGGAGGAAACTGCAACTTAGGAAGCTGACCTAAATTGTGAGTGTTTGTCTGGAAGTGATTAGGCTGCTGGAATTGGCTTGGGGCAAACTGTGTTGTGGGTTGTAACTGGAAATTGGCTGATGAGGATGGTGGATAAGATTGAATTGGTGGCTGGTGGAAATTTGTGGTAGGAATAGGAGGAACAGTGGTAGTATGGACTGAAAATTGGGGTGGAGAATTTTGGTAATGCTGCTGATATGGATTTGGTGGTTGGAAATTGGTCGATGGAAGAGCTGTGTTGTGATTAGGAAGGCTATGGTGAGGATTAGGATGAGTAGTATTAGGGGGTGGAAATGGATTTGGACATGGAGCGGTGGAATTGGGATAAACATGGGTATAAACAGAGCCATGAACCGGAGGATTAACGCCATGAACACCAGATGGGAAGGGATTGGGAGCGGTGGGCATACCATTGGCCGGGTACGGGGCCATGGACGGGATCGATCCATGCCCCGCATCCCGTGTAATCGAAGCTCCACGGTGCCCGTTGGGCCAGTCGGACGGATAGCCGGCAGATGGGCGCGCGGCAGCCGACTCGGTCCCCGCCGGCCAAGCAGTGTGCGTCGGCGGCGGGGCAGGCCTGGTGAAGCGGCGCATGTCGAAGCGGAGGTCGTCGATGTGGCCGTCGATGTACTCCTTCCACACCCCCAGCTTCTCGACAGCCTTCTCCACCGATTCCACCCGCGCGTCCCTCTCGTCGGCGCAGTCGGCGGCGCGGACGCCCTCGAGGTCGAAGATGCGGCGCTCGTGATCGAAGAGCGTGCGTCGCGCGCGCCCTTGATTGTCCGCCACGACCGCCGCCGTGTCTGCGAGGCGGCGAAGGTCTCGGGGAGCCGATGCGCTCCTCGAGCGGAGTCGCGCTCACGGATCTCGGTTTCCGCCTCTCCCCGAAACGCTTGTCGGCGCCGCCGCCCGGTCGGTCACCGACCGCTTGTCGAGCTCTCCCCCGGCGGGTCGAACCGCTTCATCGGGTCGTCGAAGGATTTGGCGACGACGGGATCCATGGCGCCCTGAGTTCGTCGAAGCCTGGTGTAGTGCTGGTGCGCCGCCGAGGACGAATCCAGCGCACCGGAAATGAGATCTCTGGAGCTGATACCAGTGTCAGCGTTGGGACGCTGATCGGAGTCGAACGAGACAACCAGCAACTCGCCGGCGACAAGCCGTCGATCTACTTCTATTGCAAGTAAAGTAGCATACGAAAATTACAGGAATAATGTTTGTAATTGCTTGCCCTCTCTGAAAGACTCACTCTCTATTTTATACTTGGCTCTCTCACTCGGATACGGGCCGGCTCTTGCAAGAGATACATGACCACTCGGGTCCAGACACCTTGACATTGGGCTTCAGCCTTCTCTTGGGCCTGGCTGGTGATGGGCCCGGTGGGACTCCCGGATGTGGTATGCTGACAGCGACCGCCCGGCCGGCCGGTTGCTTGGTTCCCTGTTTTCCGTGGCGCACGCCGGGAGCTCGCGGGCAAGCTAGACGACACGCTCAGCGTTCCCATCCCAGTAGTTGCCGTCGTGGCAGGGACCGACTACACGCAGCCAAGAAAACAACGCTGTAGCAGGCGCGCCGGACGCCCGCCCTCGTCTTCCTGTCGCATTAACGCCGGATCACATCAACTTTGCTTCGCCGTCATGGACCGATCACACGACGCCCATGAGTCACTCTGACCATCCGGCAGGCCGGCACCAGTGTTCTCGTGGCCTCATCGCTCGCCGTGCGCGCGCGTGTGGCCACCCTCTCGTCCCGTCCTCTTCGCTCTCGCGCGCCGTGGATAAGCCACAGCCATCGGACGGCGGCCGTGCATCGCGAGCCGTCCATCGGACCAACGACGCGGTTGC
Organism: Themeda triandra; assembly: GCA_018135685.1. Lineage (NCBI taxonomy): Eukaryota > Viridiplantae > Streptophyta > Magnoliopsida > Poales > Poaceae > Themeda > Themeda triandra. The sequence goes on from JAENPR010001496.1 coordinate 92,318, forward strand.
CGGAGGACCCGGAGCCGTCGGATGGACAGCAGTTGGTAGGTAGGCTTTCCGTTTTCAACCTGCGTTCGCGCCAACACAACACGGCAGGCTAAAAGGCTACCCTACCGAACCAAGACCCAGGCAGGACGCACGAGTTCGATCGGAAACCCAACAGAGAGAGTACAAACTAGCTAGCGACTGTGACCGTTGTCATGGACAGATCATCGGGAGGCGAGGGGGCTCCAGCAGCAGCGAGCTCCGGCGCCAGCAGCCTGATGAGCGACTACCTCGACCGCCCGAACGCCATCCACCGGCGCGCCAACTCGCTCGCCATCCTGCGCTCCGGCGCGGGGGCGCGGGCGGGGGATCACGACGGCCCGCGCGTCGTCGGCAGACCCGGGCGGGAGGACCGGAGGGCGCAGTCGTCTCGCCGCCCCTCGCTGTCGTCGCTATGGCGCTCTCGGGCGACGACGGCGCCCGCGGAGACTCCGGCCCCCGCTCCCGGCAAGGATAAGGGACCATCGGCGTGGAGGAGCTGGAGGCCGGTGCGCGCGCTGGCGCACCTCGGGAAGCGCCGGGCGGGGTGCCTGTTCACGGTGGAGGTGGACGCGGCCCGCGGCATGCCGGCGTCCATGGAGGGGTTCCGCCTCGCCGTGGCCGTGCGCAAGGCGGAGACGGGCAGCAGGGACGGCGCGGTGCAGACGATGCCGTGCCGGGTGCGCGACGGCGCCGCGGAGTTCGACGAGACGCTCTTCGTCCGGTGCAACCTCTACTTCACGGGCGGCGCGGGGACGGGCAAGCCGCTCAGGCTCCAGCCGCGGAGGTTCGTCGTGTCCGCCGTCGCCGTCGAGGGACGCGGCGCCGTGCTGGGCGCGCACGTCGTCGACGTCAGCTCGCTCGTGCTCGAGTCTCTCGGCACGGTCAGCTCCGAGGGACGCCGCGTCAGGTGGTTCCACAAGACGTTCGCGCTCTCCTCCGGCGGCAAGGCGGCGGCCGCCGGCGGAGAGCTGCAGCTCAAGCTGGGGTTTCAGCTCATGGGAGACGCGGGGCTCAGCCTGTACACGCAGGCCGGGGAGAGGGACGAGTACTCTCCCTCTCCGTCTCCGGTCTCCTCTCGTGCCAGGGCTCACAACAGGAACTCGTTCAGCATTTCGAGCACGCCCAAGCGGCTCTCGTTATCCGACGCGTCCATCTCACCTTCCATGAGGGCCTACAAACAGCTTGTCGATAGGCTTCGCGTCGACGAGAATGGAGAACCTGATCATCATCCGGCGGTAAGGTCTCTGATACCCCGGAAGCCCGGTGACGACGAGCTTTCGGCAGCATCCACCAGCGACGCCGGCGGGGACGTGTTCAGCCTCCCCGAGTACGAGGTCGTGGAGAAGGGCGTTGAAACGGTCAAAGAAGTCGTCCATTACCAGGCCCAACGCGACGTGCTCCGGGAGCTCGACTCCATTGCCGACCAGATCGAGGCTATCGAGGCGCTCATGACCAACGGCGGGAAGAAGTCGCCCAAGGCGGCCGATCAACAGCAGCGTCTGGACGCCGATGAAGAGATGGTGACAGTGGAATTTCTTAGGAAGCTCGAGGTGGACGCTGACAAGAAGAGGCTCAAGCTGCCCGTGACGCCAAGAAGCGAGTCGCCGTCGCCAAAGAAAGCGGCGGCGACTCCGCCCGTGGTGCCGGACTTGGGGCGGGGCATCGGCCCTGCCGTACAAACGCGTGACGGCGGCTTCCTGGTGTCCATGAACCCGTTCGACTTGCCGCTGGCGAGCCGAGATGGTCCCCCGAAGCTCGCCATGCAGGTGTCCAGGGCGTTCGTGCTGCCGGGCGCCATGGCGGCGACAGGGTTCGACGTGCTCCAGAAGATGGCGGCGGTGGGCGGTGCCGATGAGGTCCGCGACAGGGTGTCGTCGCTCGGTGGCATGGATAACATTACGGGGAAGACGCCCGAGCAAGTGGGCTTCGAGGGCATCGCGGCGGCGGTCATCGGCGGGCGACGCACCACCGAGGGCGCGAGCTCGAGCGCGGCGCGGTCCGTGCGTCTGGTCCGGAAGCTCGCCACGGCTTTGTCCGAGGGCCGGAGCGAGCGCGTCTCCACGGGCATCTGGACCGCGGGTGCCGACCCGGAGACGCTGGAGGAAGTTCTCGCCTTCTCCATGCAGAAGCTGGAGACCATGGCCGTGGACGCGCTGGCGGTCCAGGCCGAAATGGCCGACGAGGACGCGCCGTTCGAGGTGTCAGCGTCCGCGGGGGACACGAACACGAGCGTGTTCGACTCGCTGGTGCCCTCGGACGAGTGGTCCGAGTCCGCAGGTGGCGGCGGCTCGGACGGACGCGTCACGCTGGTGGCCGCTATCCAGGTGCGCGACCCGTGGCGGCGGTACGAGGCGGTGGGCGCGCCGATGGTCGCCGTCGTGCAGTCGGCGCGGCTGCTGGGCGCGGCGGGCTACAGCGCCGGGAGGTTCAAGGTGCGGAGCCTGCACGTGGGCGGCGTGCAGATGAGGTGCCCGCCGTCCGCGGGAGGCGGCGGGCGCGCGAGCTGGGGCGCGGAGAGGCAGAAGCTGACGGCGATGCAGTGGATGCTCGCGCACGGGCCGGCGGCCCGCGCCGCCGGCAGGCGGGCGACGACGCCGACGGCGCAGGGGAGGGCCAGATCGCAGCGGCCCGACGTTGTGTGGAGCCTGTCGTCGCGGGTGCTCGCCGGGATGTGGCTCAAGACGGTGCGGAACCCGGACGTGAGGATTCGTGGTGGTTGCACGTGATATATTAGTATTTCCTCTTGACAATACCCGCGGCAACGCACGGGGAATTCTCCTAGTTCTGAAAACGAAAAATACGGTGAGTGTGAGGACGATTAGAATCAAGCATAGTGAGAATGGGGGCATGGTCGCTGTGCAGCATTGGAAGATGGTACACTCGTCCGTGGATAAGCTGTACACCATTCCACATTCGCCAAACAATGATCAAGACGCTGGAAAGTAGGAGCTGTACTGAAACGCTTGTTCGTCCATGTGTATGCCGGTCCATTGTAACCCAAATCTAGAAAGCCACACTGCTTCACATAATCACAAAACATATTAACACGTCTAACATCAGCATTACCCGGACCACATTTTTCACTAGCATGCATAAGCTCATTCATATCACCCATGGTTAAGATAGGGATGGTGCTATGATCTATAACAAAATTAAGCACCCTGTTCCAAATGGTAGTGGTGTTACGGTGATGGGGATCACCATAAAAACAAACCAAACCAAAGCGCTCAGAAGTACTAGTGCTATCACACAGAGCTAATATATAGTGGTGATTGTGATCTACTATAGTGATGGAAACAACCTCAGTCCAAAACAACCAAAGGCCCCCCGGCTGACCCTGAGCTGGGACTACAAAGGCATCCGCAACATTAAAACGATTAACAATAGAGGAGCGTTTGATAGTAGAGTTTCTAGTTTCGGAGATAAAGCAAACCTGCGGCTTCGTCGAAGTCAGAAGACGGGCGAGATGTTGCATTGTAGAGCTGCGTAGGGATCCTCCTGATCCTTGGTAGTTCCATGCCAACATCGTCCGAGCCGGCGTGCTTGTTGTGGACTGGCGTGGGGGGAGCGCGTTGATGTGTGGCATCGCGGGCAGAGGAGGATTAGCGGAAGTAGGCATGACGGGAGAGGTATGAGGTGGATCAGGTGTCAGGTTGCTCAGAGGAGGATCATGTGGGGTGCTAGGTGGAGGAGCTGGTGGCGGATCCTCCATGGGAGAGGGGGTGTGGTGGTGGCGGGGCCGATTGACCGTGGTGGGGAGCGCGAAGGAATCGAATAACAAGAGGTAAAGATATTGGAGCCGGGGAACTCATCGGCAGTAGTGCATGACGACTTTGAAGGGGAGCCGACCGGATCGAGGGAGGCGAGGAGCAAGCTCAGACAGCGTGGTGGTAGAAGGCGGTGCTGAGGAACACACCGACAGAACGGGGGCGACCTCCGGCAAAATCAAATCGCAAGACCGAGGATAAGTCACTCCGGACTAGCAGACAGCCCTTGCACCAAGCTCCATCCCGTGCCCAGGCTCTCAGCGACAAAAGTAGGGTGGATCGGAATCAGTGGAGTGCGCTGATTGCAGATCTGGGGTTGGAATTTGGATTGGATCAACCGGATGAGGGGGATCAGGGCGATTTCTTTGGAGAGAAAGACGTATACGGCATTACGCCAATACTACTCAGAGCCAAAATATCCACTACCCCTTGCTCTCACCTCACTAACAACTTTGTAGTTTTGTATGTGGATGGACATCGATCGATAGTTGCTGCCATGCCATAGGCATGCATCCAATTTTTCGTTTCTTGTTTAATCACCAGTGGATGAGGGTTCTTCACGTAATATGATCATTATCTATATCTCTTATATAGATAAACCCCACTAGCTATTTCTCTTGTCATGCAAAGTGTCCACATCATCATCCACTCAACATCCCACTAGCACGTTCTATCTCTCCATGCAAAGTGTCCATGTCACCATCCACTAACACATCCAACTAACACATGCCATTATGTTTCATTCAAACTATTCACATTAGCATACCACAACATTTATTAACATATTTTGTTGTCTAAAAAATCTTCTGCTGATATGTATTATGATATTTATTCAATGATATTAGCATATGCAAGTAGTATAATCTCATCGGTGATTCCCGCAGCATTTTCTCCTAGTTATCTATGTACATATAGATATTTATTATTGATGGAACCTAAAGGTTGACGTATTGCTCTGTTCTAATTTGTTTGATTTCTACTTTTCCATCTCTTTTATCATGTTTATTGTAGTTAGTTTGAAGATATCTGCATGACCTTAGATATTAATACTTTTGATCTTTTCGCATGATAGTAAAGAGTGCTATTGGGGATTTGACTTTGCCAGAAAACTTTGAACCCAAACTTTGAAGTTGACTTTGTCGGCAAACTTTCTGCCCAAACTTTAAAGTTGACTTCGTCAGCAAACTTTATACCCAAACTTTAAATTTGACTTCGTCGGCAAACTTTGGAGATGGAAAATATTTTTTGTACTTAACAAAGTTCCAGTGCAAGAAATAGCGAAGATGGCCAAAGATGGTGTTAAGCTCAAGTCAAGGATTAGAAAGAAACTAATCAAGCGAAGTGTAAATTACCACTTCACCCCTCTTCTTTTTAGATAAGTGTATAGAAATATTCGAGGACAAAGTTGTCTTTCTTGTGTACTTACGAAGCCAGGGGTGCCTATAAATACCCCCTGACACACACTGTACTATTCGGATGGAATAGACCCGTGATTTGCGGATTTGTTCATTTTTTCAGATGATTGGGTGATTTTTCACCCAACATCTTGGCGCCGTCCGTTTGTGTGATCGAAGATACACATGACCACAGTTTTTTAATGGAAAAAGTTGGCAAGAAGATGGCTACGGCCGAAGATGCACTACCACAATGGAACCAGGAAACCAAATCATTCACGCGAAGACTTTGACCAAGCAACAAAGTCAAGTTTCATTAGCAAATACAAGTAAACAAGCAAGCAAATGCAGAGGCATGACTTATTGAGCCCTCAAGTGCGAAGATAAATGCGCAGATTAATTCGATCTGTCCACTCTATGACACAGAATTCCACAATATCTTCTAGCGAAGCCAAGCAGGCAGTGAAATAAAACTTTTTTACCTTGCCGACAAAACAACATGAAGGACCGGTAAGCGGCGACCAGAGGGTGGTGAATGTGAGCCTCAAAATTTCTTCAAAAACTTTAGGTCCTCGGCTCGACAAACGACCCCAAGATGCAAATCTCAAGCGGTGATGTCCACGAGCCTATTGAGAGGGTGGATGCTCCCTAGGAACACAGCAGGACACTACAAGACTAACGGAACAAGCGGAGACCAAATCGGAGTTCAAACGCACAAGTTACGGGAAACAGCAGTCAAACTCGTACATGTACGGGAGACCTACGGACATGTACAGCAGCATAGTAGTGAATCAGCTCAGTAGTTTATCTCGTACATGTACGAGAGGCCTACTGTACATGTACGATAGCAGTCAAACTTTTTGGGAGAAAGCTAAAAACTGTTCAAAAAATATCCAACCTTGATGATAGAAAGTTCACAGCATCAAGACAACCAAGGAAAGATTTTTACCAAAATTAATCAAACAACTCACAAGTTTTTTTCCTACCGTACATGTATGAGGTGCCTGCCGTACATGTACAGGAAACTCGAGCTGACTTGAAAATAAACGATTTCAAGCCCAAATCTAAATCAACTCAACTCCGATTGACATGAAACTTTGCAGGTAAGTTCCTAGGAGTGTTGAGGAGCTATCTCTAAGGGATCATCGCTCAAATCGGAGTAAATCAAGAGAAATCAACAAAAAGCCCAAAAGTGGATCTTGAGGGGACCTAGAACAAGAGATGCATGGATCTTTGATTTCGTGAGGAGTTAGCTCGATTCCTTTGGTAGAAACACTCCACTCATATCATAGATCAATCCAGCACAAAAAGAACGAATCAAAATGGTCTCAAATCGAAGAAATACGGATTTCTCAAAGGGAAAAAGAGCAACTCGGGATGAACTCAAAAGGCACCATAAGTTTAGACACAAATGTTTAAGCCCGGAGGAAACAACGAATACTAGACGATTCACTTGCCACACATGTTGGTTCGAGTATGAATCAAAGATTCAAAGACCTCTCTCTCACCAAGCAACTAGAGGAAGAAGAAAACCGAAAGGAGAAAATGGAAATGCAAGAGGGAAGGGGAAGTGAGCCCTCATCCTTATTTATAGGGCCTATTTCACATTCCCTTTTTACCCTTGGATACATGAAGAGCCAAACCACTTAGCCAGGGGCATAAGGGTCCAACTCAGGCTTCACTTGATCCGACGGCCACCGCGCCTCCTCACCAGTAGCCTCGCTTCCACGCGATCTCCCCGATGCCGCCACGTGCCGTCCGTCCGCATCGGGACCTCCGCCCAGGTTTTGAGGCGCAAACCTGGGAAACCCGCCGCCGATGGTTTTGAGGAAAACCACCAAACCATCGCCGATGGTTTTGAAGACAAACCACCAAACCCTCCGCGAGTAGCGTAGCCCGTACGCGTCCCCCCGCCGATGGTTTTGAGGACAAACCACCAAACCATCCGTGAGTAGCGTAGCCCGTACGCATCCCCCGCCGTGTACACTTACGCTTTTTGATGTCCCAGTTGTCAGCCACCACAGCTAGCCGCCCAGCTTCAAGGTCCCTCGGTCCAAGCCTCACGTCCGCCCTTCACCGCACCCGGTCCGTTAGCACGGCACGCCCTACTTGACCTTCACCGCACCGTCGACCACTGTCTTCGAGCTCGACACCTGCAAACAACACAAGCCAAGAGACACCATTGTTTGACACGAAACCGTGTGCCATCGGTTAGTTGAACACAACACACACACTTGTGTTGCCATGTTGACAACCACTCAACACAAAAACTGCTACACCATGGCTATGAAAAAACCATGTGTCCGCAATCTCCCCCTTGATGATTGCATTGTCAACATCAATACAAAATCAGAGACAACTCATCCAAGTGACCAAAAGCCAAAGAGAAGCTGAAAGCGGGTCACTTGCTATGAGCAAAGCTAGAGCAAAACTTGGTCCCCAAAGACATGGGCAACGGCTCGACGCAACCAAGCAAAACGAAAACTAGCCCTCAAGAAGAGGCAAACAGGCTCAACACCGCTAGCAAAGCACAACTCGCATGAGAAACAACCTAGACCCTCAAGAAGAGGCAATGGCTCAACACATCTAGCAAAAGCAAAGACAGCTCAAAACTCAAAGCTCGGAGTGCAACTCCCCCTTGACAAATGCATCCTCACAAATAAACTCAAGTGACCAAGCCTCCTATGCCACTTTCAAAGTTCTAAGGAAGAACTGGCTACCAAACACTGAGAAGGTCCAAAAGATTGAGAAAAATCAGCTCGAAAGACCTTCCCAAAAGTCATAATTTGAAAAACAAGATTTTCTTGAGGATCCAGAATACGGCAACAACCAGGTTTAAATCTCACCTCAAAACCGTCATCGAGCAATTGCGAAACAAAGCAAGTTGAAGTGCAAATTTGAAACCAAAGCAACATCTTTCAAAGACAAAACCTGTCATTGACTCGAACCGATCCTCTTGAAACCACTTTACCTTTGATGTTATCCCTAAATGTAATGTACTAGATACATTTCATTGAGGTGAGGTCGGAGAACCATTTTGAATTCTCGGTCATGTGGCGTGAGCAACCGAATCTACAAGCCATGTATTCTCCAACCTCACAACTCGCATCAATAACAAGACATGGGATGAGCAGATGATCCAACACTGGGGTTAGTAAACTGAGAAGAAAACAGTATTGGTTCATTCGCTCACGAGAAGTGTTAGAAAAAGCACCATTCATGCCATGTCTCATTTGAGTAGAGCGATCACCACGACGAGGAAAACGTGGTCCGCTCAAGCTGTAAGACTGAAAGCCATGATCACGAGGTCCAAGGTCATAAACAAGACCTGAACCCCATCGGGCACGACCACCACATGGTCTCACACCTTGAAGCCTAGGACCTTGAGGAGCTGCACCTCTAGGCCTAGCACTGTACCTCGAAAAAGGTGGAGCAAACACACCATGAGCAGAGTTATGGAAAAGCTCAAACTCATGCCTTTCATCTCTCTTCCTCCTGAAGAAAAACTCAAACAAGTGACCATCCCTATGGCAGTAATCACAGTCGTACACCTCTCTCTTGGGTGGTGACTTGCTCACTCTCTGGTGGGTGTGGTTCACTTTTGGAGTTGGCTTGTTCTTTGGAGGGGGTTCAACAGAGATATCTGGTAGAGTGTCAAGTGGGTTCCTTATGTGGTTTGGCTTTGGAGTCCACACTTGTTTTTGAGGTGGAGTTTTGGGTGTTTGTTGGCATTTCTTAACGCAATCACTAGAATTGTGACATCCTAGTGGTCACGCCAAGAAACGCCAGGGTTGATAGTCGTGTTCTAAAGATAATATCCGCAAGCGCACGGATCTATCATTGTAGCATTTCACCCGGAAGTATTTTAGGGTATCGTGATTTATATTTTCCCAAAGGAAGGCATGGTGTAAAATAGCTCTAGCACATGGATATGGTACTTCACATCATCGAAATAAGCCTTAATGCTATGCAGGGGTAAGATAACGGTAATTCGAGGATAGTGGACACACACTTGGTCTTCACTCAAGGATAAAAGAGAAACAAGGAATAAAAGAAACGGAAAGAATAAAGAATAAATCTACTGGAGCTGGTTGGTCGTATGTTGCTAAGCGTAGGTTAGCTAACTCACATGTTATACAGGGTTAGAGACAAGTCAGAGCCTAAGGTAACAGGAGACCTCGTAGCGGTAGGTAGGCCACCGATAGAGGCATTTACGAACTCCTACACGACATACGGACGTGGGGATTACAAAGGACGGATGTGGCCGGGCTGTCACCACCCGCCGCCTACCCTCAACCGTGGCATGCCGTCATATTCGAAGGCCCCCTCGTATTTGGACACCATGCCCGCATACTAAGGAACTACCTATGCTCCCCAGACTCCCACCCCGCGGATGGACGAGCTAGAACACAGCAAACCCGAAAGAACATCGAACCGTTACCCCACTCCCCTTCGAGACTTTAATCCTATAGAACATATGAACGATGAAGAACAGGATGAACAAGCTATGAACCGATCATATGAACTAGGCTCTAGTTCATATGTATCATCATGAACATGATCAAAACTATGCTCTAGTTCATACACTAAGCAACATATAAAGAATAAGAACTTGAACAAGGAAGAACACTCCATAGAGATTTACCAAGATGAATCTCTTCTTCCTAGGAGACAAGCTCTCCTTGGTAGCTTTCCTAGCTCCAACTACTACTAGCTCTAGGCTAAAGAACAAGTGGAGGTGAGGGAGAGAGAGACCAAATGAGTTGTGTGTGTTGTAAAACCAATTCTTCTCCCCTTTTATATCTTGCTCAGGTCGGTTCGGGCGCCAAGATGGAAGGTACACCAGCGCACCGCCCTTCCCAGCATTGAATGAACCGCCTCCAACCGGCTGGCCCCACATGGCGTGAGGGGAGGGCGCGAGCGCGCCCGGCTCGAGCGCGCCGGTGCCGCCGCCCCCCCGACCGACCTTGGCCGGTGGGCCTCTCCCTCCAGTGAGTGGGCTTCGGTGTTGGGGTGTTTTGGCCCATTTTGGGTCCCGAGGTGGCCCATCTCCCTTTGGGGTGGTTTGGCGCTTTCCCGTAAAGCGCCTTTTCGACGTTTAATCCCCGCACTTTTATATGATTCCCGCAATGACAAGTATATTTCCTAGTGCACGTGGATTTGGGTTAGTTGTATAAGTATATGCATATAGGAATATATAATTCACCCTTTTTCTCGTCTAATTGGCGGTATAAAATCGTCGATAAGGACCGCCAACAAGATCCCCCAAGCTTACCCTTTGCTCGTCCCGAGCAAAGCCCAGCTTTAGGTTGTTGATCAGGAGTTTCTACTATGCCGATCATGAGTCAGGTGTACCAAGCGTATAAGCAAGATTTCTACCAGAATTTGAATAAATCGGCATTACTGCTCACCCTGTTATTATCCCAAGACAAAATGGGGCTTTCCAGCTTTCTTGAGTCTTGGGATATTGCAAGGCAGAACAGATTCACAAGCGTTGCTTATCATCTACCCAAGATCAACCAAGTCTCCGAAGGTTTTGATAGTTTTGTAAAAGAAACTCAAGTTCCTCGAGTGAATCCCTCAATCGCTCAAAAGTGTTTGTTCCTCACCAAAGGCATTGTGTTTTGCCTTCCTTTTTAACCTACCACTATGGCTGAGAGTGGGGTTTTGGGTAGGTATGAAAGGTGGCTATGCTTTGATCACATAGAGTTGGTGAAGTCAAGGAACGAACCGTCCGAAGATTAAGGCCACACACTTTGATTGAGATTTGTGCAAGTGTGTGAGGGTGAAGGATTTCTATCTCTAAATGTTTTTTGTACTCCAGGCATCATGACTCCTTTTTTTTGGTGGAAAGGAAATTTGAGAGAGTATGGGCTTGAATTGGGAAACCGAGATCTTTTCTTTTTCTTTCTTTCTTTCTTCTTCTCTCTCTTTTTCTTCTTCTTTTTTTTTTGAACGGGAGACTAACTCGGGATTCCCGTTTGTCTACTTTTGAAATTTTATTGTTGCCCCCTCGGCAATCATCATCATCATTTTTTTGAACAAGAGATGCTAATGCCCGATACTCTTTTTTTAGAAACGAAGAATGATTTTTGGCGGGAAGGAGTCACGATGAAAGAGGAGGAGTAGTTTTTGATTGATGATGAATAAGGGATGCGCGATCCTCAGTGTAAGGGTCAGCAAGCTTTGGTTTAAGGTGCGCAACTCTAGGGTCAAGAGTTGGCGTTTTTGGTGGATTGGATGAAAAGTTAGTTTGTGCGACTCGCAGTGTACGGGTCGGCAAAATTATTTGGTGGGTGTAAGTGAATCCCAATCGTGAGTGTAAGACCATAATGTTGCGGAGGTTACGAGACTTCTAGTGATCAAGCATCATATGACTACGGTTTTCGAAAAGAGTTTGTGGCTATGTCATATGGCCTTGGTGGGTATTTCAAAATCATTGAGGAACTTTTGTTTTGATAATTTTGAAAAAATACAACCCGGAAGTCGGGTTTTCACTCGGAGACGAGTCATAGCGTTGCTCGTGGCACTATATCATACCCGGCAATAACTTAGACAGGATCTAGCCTATGCAACCCACTAAGCTTAAGTTTTCAAGGATAAGACAAATTAGCCAATAAACTCAAACTTAGGAGAAAGCCTGATTATAAACAAGGTGCAAGCGAGTCACGAGACAGAGCAACTTTTCATCATTTCAACAAGGGTTGAATTAAATATTTCTAATACGCATATGTATAGGAAATGACAAAGCATTTTTTTTATATGCGTAAGTGTTAGTATGGTACATACCTCTTATTGGGGGTCCTCCCCCAAGCTTGCTTGGAAACGGGGCCCTTAAAAAAATATTTTGAGGTAACAACTTATTTTATTTTATTTGGAGTCTGTCTCCAGGACTTCCTTATGATTGAGGACCATCCTGCAGGGTTAGCTCAAAGCATACTACCAATATTCTTACTAGTAATCTGTTTCAATGATCGACAAGTCGACCAAGGTAAACTAGCAACCTAAGCACCATGCTCAAACTACTAGTTTATGGATCATGCTAAGCTTGAACATGTTCCAAAACATCAAACTAAGCGGGAATAGGGATGGTAAGGTAGAACTTTATTTGGAGACTAAGTGAACATAATTAAAATGAAATGCTTATAAAAAAAAGATAACTTACCGATTATCCTGTCGGTCAGGGCTCACAGTTTATAGTCTGTGAAGCGAGACTTTCTCCTGCTCAATTTGAGCTTGATGATGAGGCGTCCGTCGTAGGAGAGGTAGACGGGGACGCCTGCTTGGGCCTCCACACCATTTTTGGTGGTGTGGTGATAATTGGTGAGGATGGTGGTTGCTCGGTTTCTTTTGTAGGTGCTTGCATTTTCTCCACCTTCAACACCTTTATCTCCTCTTTAGGGACCAGTTTTGGTCCCCCAGAGGTTTTGAGTGGAATTGGTTTTGCTTTGGGTTCCACTCTTTCTTGGGCCGGAGCCTTGCCCTTGTTCTTCTTCTCTTCGGGTTGCGCAGAACGGCTTTTGATTTTGTTTCTTTTGTAGGAGCCTTCTTTCTTCCTTTCTTAGGAGCTCTTTGCTCCTTCTTTTCTTTGGCTCCCTGTTCTTTCTTTTTCTTTTGTTTTTGTTCCCGGGTACCCTTTGCTTTATACGGCTCTGGCCTTTGTTCCCAGATAATATTGGGAACCCGATTCGCACCAAGAGGTCAGATTTCAACTTCTGTGACCTCTCTAGTGGTTGGCTCATACTTGATGCGAATCATGTTGCACTCCTCCGTCTTTCGTGGCCGAAAGTGGAACTTCTCCTCACTTCCATTGATGTTGAACCGGATTTCTCCGGCTCCAACATCAATCCGTATCAGAAGCCGAGGAATGGTCGCCCCAATATGAGTGGAGATTCTTTGGTGGCCTCCATATCGAGTACCACGAAATCTACCGGGACGAAGTATCCTCTCGATCTTCACAGGAATGTCTTCGCTATTCCGCATTTGGGTAGCGTAAGGAAGAGTCCGCTAGTTGGAGTGTGATCGTTGTTGGTGACTGACCTTGTATAATTTAGTTTGTCAAATACCGTCTTGGGCATGACACCGACGCCGGCACCAAGATCACGAGTGCGTGGTCAAACCTTGCGCCCTCCAATGGAGCAAGTGATGGTGGGGCATCCCGGGTCCTTCTTCTTCTCGGTAAGTCATTGAGGATTGCCGCACTACATTCTTCTGTCAGTTTGACCACAGCTGTGGATGGTAGTGGTCATTTGTTGTTGATGATGTCTTTGATGTATTTGGCGTAGGAGGGTACATGTAAGACGTCCATGAGCGGAACGCTCACATGTACCTTCTCGACCATCTCAACGAACCGGTAAACCGATCATCCACAACTTGCTTTCTTGTTCTTGTGGCGAATGGCGGATGTGTTGTATCCGGATAATCCAGGGTTGTCCCCGATTTCGCTCGCCTTGTGGTTCGGGAGATGAAGGTTCTTCTTCTTTGTGGTGCTGCTTGTTTCCTGGCTGCTTGTTTGGGATATGGTGGATCACGAGTGGCCTTACCACCTCTCGTGGTCACAGAGTTCACATTCTTAAAAGTGCTAGCAGCTTGATCCGATGATTTACCGTCGGATCAACAGAACATCCGAAGCAATCGAGCTAGTTTGTCTTTCTATCATCTTGTTAAAGCTCAATCGATTCTTGACGGTAGAAGTTAAACCTTCTATCTTTGTGCTGATGCTCTCTAGGACTTTGTCATTGGCCAGCATCTTTTTTGGTGTGATTTTCGTTGATCTTTGCTTGGCCAAGGACTAAATCCTTGAGAGTGGGCTGATTCGAATTGTAATTTGCGGAGTAGTTTGAATTACCCTGATACTATGGACGGGACTAATTGTTCCATCCATTATTACCTCCTTGCTGTTGACGATACCCGTTATTGATATAAGATGCTTCCTCACGGGTTTCGGGGCAATCATTCCCCGAGTGTCCATCATTGCCACAGACCTCGCACGTCATGCGAGATTCTATGGCTTTGATAAAGGCCGGATGTATCTCCGGTGGCTCTTTCGTCAAACTTTGCGGGAGCAAGTCTATTTTTGTGGCTAGCGCCTCCGTCTCCTTCACGGGGTGCGAGCCTTTTTGTTGCTTAGGTGGGGTTCTTTCTTCCCCCAAGCTTGATTTTCTACCATTTTGTTGATTAACGCCGTAGCGTTATCAACAAAGTGAGTGATAGAAATGCGCCTCCGGCTGCAAAGCATCGAGGTGCCCTTTTGACATGGGCGTAAGCCCATTGTAAAAGTTTTGGAGCACCAGCCATTCCTCCATCCCATGATGAGGACCGGGTCCAAGATGAAGCTCGGAGCCTTTCCCAAGCTTCAGGAATGGGTTCCATCTCGCGTTTCTTGGAAATTGGCAATTCTTCCCCTCGAGCATTGGTTTTGCCCATGGGGAAGAACTTTGCGAGGAATGCCGTGGAGCATTTGCCCCATGTGCTCACGGCTTCTTTGTCCTTATAGAACCACCGCTTCGCCTTCCCCACAAGGGAGAAAGGAAACAAATGGAGCCCGATGACGTCGCCTTCGATGTCCTTGATGACGACAAGTGTCACGAGCTCCAAGAAACGCCGCAAGTGAGCGTTGGCATCCTCATTGGGGAGTCCGCAAAACGGAATCCCCTGCACCATGGTGATCAGGCCAGTCCTTAGCTCAAAGTTCTTATCCGCCACGTTGACAACGGGCCCAGTGTGCACGTTGGCAACAGCGGGGACGGAGAATTCACGAAGAGTCTTCTGAGCCATTGGGATGGTTGCTGAAGGTGCGGAAATGACCAGTTCAGCTGCCAACAGAGTAGCAGAAGAAGGAGTAGCTCTAGGCTTCTTCTTCCTTAGGAGTGCCTCCGGATTTGGATGGAAATTGTCTGGCAGGGAGAAACCGGACATACACTATCCTGTTTTCACCCACAACAGGAGAGAAAACATAAAAGTTAGCCTGCATAGACCTCGGACTATTTCTAATGAAGTTATATCCATGCCATGCTAGATTATTTTAACCAATGCCTTCCCCGGCAACGGCGCCAGAAATGCTTGTTGGCATTTCTTAACGCAATCACTAGAATTGTGACATCCTAGTGGTCACGCCAAGAAACGCCAGGGTTGATAGTCGTATTCTAAAGATAATATCCGCAAGCGCACGGATCTATCATTGTAGCATTTCACCCGGAAGTATTTCAGGGTATCGTGATTTATATTTTCCTAAAGGAAGGCATGGTGTAAAATAGCTCTAGCACATGGATATGGTACTTCACATCATCGAAATAAGCCTATATGCTATGCAGGGGTAAGATAACGGTAATTCGAGGATAGTGGACACACACTTGGTCTTCACTCAAGGATAAAAGAGAAACAAGGAATAAAAGAAACGGAAAGAATAAAGAATAAATCTACTGGAGCTGGTTGGTCGTATGTTGCTAAGCGTAGGTTAGCTAACTCACATGTTATACAGGGTTAGAGACAAGTCAGAGCCTAAGGTAACAGGGAGACCCCCGCAGCTGGTAGGCCAGCCGATAGAGGCATTTACGAACTCCTACACGACATACGGACGTGGGGGATTACAAAGGACGGACAGGGCTGTCACCACCTGCCGCCTACCCCTCAACCGTGGCATGCCGTCATATTCGAAGGCCCCCTCTTATCCGGACACCATGCCCGCATACTAAGGAACTACCTATGCTCCCCCAGGACTCCCACCCTGCGGATGGACGAGCTAGAACACAGGCAAACCCGAAAGAACATCGAATCGTTACCCCACTCCCCTTCGAGACTTTAATCCTATAGAACATATGAACGATGAAGAATTGGGATGAACAAGCTATGAACTGATCATATGAACTAGGCTCTAGTTCATATGTATCATCATGAACATGATCAAAACTATGCTCTAGTTCATACACTAAGCAACATATAAAGAATAAGAACTTGAACAAGGAAGAACACTCCATAGAGATTTACCAAGATGAATCTCTTCTTCCTAGGAGACAAGCTCTCCTTGGTAGCTTTCCTAGCTCCAACTACTACTAGCTCTAGGCTAAAGAACAAGTGGAGGTGAGGGAGAGAGAGACCAAATGAGTTGTGTGTGTTGTAAAACCAATTCTTCTCCCCTTTTATATCTTGCTCAGGTCGGTTCGGGCGCCAAGATGGAAGGTACACCAGCGCACCGCCCTCCCCAGCATTGAATGAACCACCTCCAACCGGCTGGCCCCACATGGCAGAGGGGTGGGTGCAAGTGCGCCCCTGGTGCGAGCGCGCCAGGGTGCCGCCTCCTCCTGACCGACCTTGGCCGGTGGGCCTCTCCAGGTGAGTGGGCTTCGGTGTTGGGGTGTTTTGGCCCATTTTGGGTCCCGAGGTGGCCCATCTCCCTTTGGGGTGGTTTGGCGCTTTCCGAGAAAGCGCCTTTTCGACGTTTAATCCCCGCACTTTTATATGATTCCTGCAATGACAGTATATTTCCTAGTGCACATGGATTTGGGTTAGTTGTATAAGTATATGCATATAGGAATATATAATTCACCCTTTTTCTCGTCTAATTGGCAGTATAAAATCGTCGATAAGGACCGCCAACAGTGTTTCCTCAAACACACCATCTTTCACAGTTGGCTTGTTAGGCTGTGGTGGAGTAATTCTCACAAACTTGGGGGTAGTGGAAGGCTTGGTGGGTTTCTCAGATGTACTTGAACCATTGTGTTCACCAATCTTACCAAAAACATTTTCACTCTTCCCACCTGTAGCAAAGCCTAATCCCGTTGTGTCAGTTCCCCTCTTGAACTGACTCAACATCATGCCTAACTGTGGCTCACTACACGACAACCAACTAAGCATTGACCGAAGATTTGTGATTTCTTCTTCAGCCCTTTTCTTGTCATGCCTACAAGAGCTCAGTTCTAGCTTCAAAGCCTCACAACAAGCACATCTAGTTACCTGACTAGACTTCTCAAGTAAAGCAATCCTAGCAATTTTCTCGCCTAGCTCAGACTTCAACTCATCATAAGATTTGCAAGGACTCACAGAGACAGGCTTAGCCTTAACCTCATCAAGCTCATCTACCAAAGTAACATACTTAGAATGCACATCAGCAAGGTTAGCCATATGAATAGCACAAGAATCACATTCAGACTCATCAGAGATAGCTACAGACGCCCTAGCAAACTCAAGCTCCTTGACTGCACTCTCCCATTTAGACTTATACTCATTTCTCTCACGAGCAGCAAGTTTAAACAAATTATCATGTCGAAGCAAGATATCATCCATGGACTCAAGCTCAGCAGTGAGAGACCAAGAGTTGGTTCTACCTTAGGCTCGGGGTCGACGTTCTTCTCAATGCCTGGTGTAGAGGAGTCCAGGGCCATGGTGTAGTAGCCTCCATGCTTAGAGTTGGCGAAGAAGCATAGCCCGTTGAATTTGTTCTCGACCTTTTGCTCATCCTCATCGTCACTCGGAGGCGAGTCGTGGTCGGAGTCGGGGTCGACTTCGCTGAGGGAGGCGAGGAACGCCCACTGCTGCGCCTTGAACTTCTTCAAGTACTTCTTCTCGAGCGCCTTCTCATTGAGGTTCTCCTTCGCCTTGTACTTGGCGTGACAGTGCTTATGCTTGTCCCTACGCTTGCCGTAGTCATACTTGTTGTAGGAGTTCTTGTCGGCCTTGGGGCAGTTGGCAACGTAGTGGTCAGGATCTCCACACCCGAAGCAGCCTGGCTTGGTGACACCACGTCGGCGGTTCAGGCGGTTGTTGTGGAACCGTGAGAACCGGCTGATCAGCAAAGCTAGCTCATCATCGCCAAGGCTCTCTATCTGCTCCTCTATCGCCGAAACCAAAGACGACAAGGCAAGCGAAAGCTGTGAAGGGTTAGCAGAAGAACTTTGTTGAATACCTAAATTATAGGGGTCATTAACCCGAGTGATAAGATGAACAGAACCATCATTGTCTTCTTGGAAATCTCATTCCACCTGAAAACACTCTAAACCCAATCCTGGCACGGGCCTCAAGACCTACGGGGCCGGCCCACGATGGGCTACGAACGGCCCGGCTTTGATCGAGCCAACAGCCGCTATCAGTGGAACCCCTCAAAGGTGTTACGGAACACCCCTCGTACGAATGGGGTCTCAAGACACGACCGATCCGACCCCTCGGAAAGGTGCGGGAGACCCCTCATACGAGTGGAGGCCTCGAACGGGCCGGCCACCCCTCAAAAAGGGACCCCTGACGCCCGTACAGGAACATTAAATGACTCCAACTACTCTCCGCCTAACTTCATGGCCACAACTACGGTCATGGTAAGACTGAGCCCCGATCTCATCAGCCTTTGCCGCCCATGCCCGGTAAATCAGGGTGTACAGTGGTACTGCAGCGCCATGCCTAGCACTGTGCCACGAACGGCATCCCCTCGAAACGCAGCGGTCAACGATCAGCCCACGTTTCCCGCGGCTCGGTCCCCTCGACCTGGGGCTCGACCCCTCAAGACGCCCCTCGAAATGGTTATTAACCGCCTCGGACAAGATAGCAACAGGGATTTGCACAGTCATCTGTCCATCCTTGATCAACGACCATGCCCTGACCCGGCAGAAGAAGGACGGACGGCCATCATCATCCACGTTGCTACAGGCTTGAACCAGTCCAAAGCATGCCCCTACAGTCTTGGCGACATGACCGGCAACTTGACCCCTCGACGTCATCACACGGCAGCCCTAGAACTACTGTGTACCCCTCGGTCTCTCCTTCGCCTATAAAAGGGGACGCTAGGGCTTAGTATAGGGCATGTTACCCCATCACTTTATACTTCATCGCATCACGCACACACACTCATGAGCTTGTATCCACCCCTGTACAAGCACTTCGGTGCAAGTTAATACAAGTTCATCCCCCCCGCTGGACGTAGGGCCTTCTTTGCTCGAACTAGGATAAATCTTGTGTCTATTTGCATCACCATCCAGATTAGGGAACACACGGTGCAAATTTACCAGTTGGTGTTAGGCCCCCGGGCTCGAAACACCGATAGTTGGTGCGCCAGGTAGGGAGAGCGCATGTCATTAACGATTTCCCGCTCTTTTTTCGGATGGCAGATCCTGCCTCACCGCTTCCACGCGATACGGTGATCTGGTTCGGGAGTCTGGAGTTCGTGTCGCTTGGCTCAGGCTACGACATGGCTCTACTCTTGATCAGAAACCCAAGTGGAGGCCGCAGCTCGCCCCCTCGCTCAGGAGGGGCGCCACGACGATCTTGCCACCATGGCTCTCCCCCAAGGAGGAGGCGCCATCGGCACCATCACCGCCAGCCTGTCTCCGGACAGACATGGCATGTGTCTCCGCCGCCTTCGGCGGTCGATGCAGGTCCCCTCGCAGATGGCCTGCCCAACTTGCTGCCGCATGGGATTTACGAGACTCGACGGCAGTTCCCGTTCGGCCTCAACAACGCCGCCTCGACGTACGCCAACAGGATTCACACCAGCATGGGCACGCGGGAGGAGCGCTCGTGCCCCCTCCTGCGTGCTACTGTAAGCCTGGAGGCCGTTTGGCCCACGCCTGTGAACTACGGTTTCGATCGAGCACCCGGCCCCAGGCGCTACAGGCTTGGCACCATGCGGCGACAACTCAAGGAGGACAGGACCGGGAGGCCGTGGACACCTTTTTACGGTGATCCCGACTCTGACGACTCCGACTCCGGCTGTTATGACCCCACATGGGAGTGGTTCTACCTTGGCCAGGGCGACGGTGACGAAAACACCGACGAGACTGTGGACCCGTTGGCTGCCGACCCACTCGCGGCTGCCGCGGCCACGGGTGACGGCGGCGCGGGCACGGCCAATGATGGCGCTGCTATCTCGGCTCGAGAGGAACCACCACAGGAGCCAGACCACTCGCAACTTCCACAGGACGACCGTGCGGCGCAACTCGAACAGCTCCACGAAATGAAGGCCAAGCTCGATGAAGATCGCGAGCGCCTAGACCAGCTCGAGCACGCCCTCGATCCGGGTCATGGGGCCCCGTGTGGTGGAGGGGCTCGAGGCCGGGCTCGAGACGTTTTCCAGCAGATTGCGGAGGATGAGGCCCCGCAGCACGCTCCCGTGCCGCCCCCCGTCAACCGTTTCCCTCGAGCAAGCCAGAACCTTTTCATGGCAACTATGCTCCTGAGGAACATGCCTACACCCTCGAATCCACAGGCCGCACGGATACGCAACAAGGTCGAGGGTCTCCTCAAGGTGGCGGCCGCACAGCAGGCCGAGAGTTCCGCCTCGAGGCATCGTGGGGAAGCGTCGGAGCGACCCGCCGAGCCCCCTTGCCACGAGAGGGAGGAATCCATCCACCAAGAAGTAGCTCCTCGCGCGAGGAGGGGCGCGCCCATCAGGGATCGCCTTGTCGACAACCACGAGCCCCAGGACGCCCGCTATGACATCATCAAGAACCGGCGGCGCAAGAGTGCGGGCAGGAGGACCGGGGCTACCACGTCCATCGTGGGGGATGCTACGACAGCGACGAGGACTGCCTGGCTCCCGAGCCACTGGGCCCTCAGGTCTTCAGCAAGTCCATCCACAGCATGCCGCTGCCAAGCCCGTTCAGACCCCCCACGACCCTCACTAGGTACAATGGCGAGACCAAGCTCGAGCTTTGGCTTGCTGACTTCCGGTTAGCTTGTCAGCTGGGTGGGGCCTGAGATGACAAGGCCATCATACGACAGCTTTCGTTGTTCCTCTCTGACACCGCTCGACGGTGGCTCAAGGAGCTCCCCCCGATCAGATCCGAGATTGGGCCGACCTAGTCCGGGTCTTCGAGGGCAACTTCAAGGGAACCTACATCCGCCCCGGCAATTTCTGGGACCTCCGTAACTGCAAGCAGCACGGAGAGTCTCTTCGAGACTTTGCCCGACGCTTCTCCAAGCAGCGCACCGAGCTACCGCACATCCCCGATCACGACGTCATCTTGGCGTTCGTTTCAGGCACCACTTGCAAGGAGTTGGTGCGGGAGCTCGGGCATGATCGTCCAAAGATCGTCGAGTGGTTGATGGACATCGTCGCCAACAATGTGGCCGGTGAGAAGGCCGTCGGCGCCTTTTTTGGTGAGAAGAAGGACAATGCCAAGCCGCCGGTCGGCAACGACGAGGGCTTGAGCAAGGGCTTGAAGAAAAATGGCAAGACGAAGAAGGGCCAGCAAGGCAAGCGTGAGGCCGCGAAGGACGATCTCATCGCCGCCGCCGAGCGCAAGAAGCCCCGACCCCCTCCCGAGGGGGCGTCTTCGACAAGATGCTGAAGGAACCCTGCCCATACCACAAAGGGCCAGTCGACCACAACCTCGAGGACTGCCGCATGCTGAAAGGTTACTTCAAGAGCCTGGGCCTCGAGAAGGGTGAACAGAAGAAGGACAAAGGCGGCGACAATGACAAGAACAAGGATAAGGATGACTTCCCCGACATCAACAGCTGCCACATGATCTATGGAGGACCCTCGACCCAGTACACACCTCGACAGCGTAAGAGGGAGCGTCGGGAGATCTTCTCCGTACAAGTGGCTACGCCCCAGTACCTCGACTGGTCCGACACGTCGATCACGTTCGACTGTGACGACCACCCGGACCATGTCGTCAGCCCTGGGGCCTACCCGCTCGTCGTCGACCCCATCATCGTCAACACTCGCTTCTCCAAAGTGCTCATGGAGGGGGCAGCAGTCTCAACGTCATCTACATGGAGACCCTCGACTTGCTCGGCATCAAAAAGTCACAGCTCAAGCCCAGTGCAGGGGGTTTCCACGGAATTGCGCCAGGAAAGAAGGCTCTGCCCCTCGGCCGCGTCGACCTGCCTGTCTGCTTCGGGACACGTGCGAACTTCAGGAAGGAGATTCTCACGTTCGACGTGGTCGGGTTCCGCAGCACCTACCACGCCGTCCTCGGTCGGCCCTGCTATGCCAAGTTCATGGCGGTCCCCAACTACACCTACCTCAAGCTTAAGATGCCGGGGCCCAATGGTATCATCACCGTCGACACGTCCTACGAGCACGCATACGACTGCAATGTCGAGTGCGTCGAGTATGGGGAGTCCGTCGAGGAGAACAACGCCCTGGCAGCAACCCTCGAGAGCCTGGCTGCAGAGATCCCCGAGCCCAAGCAACAAGCCGGAAGCTTCGAGCCGGCTGAGGATACCAAGAAGATCCTACTCGACCCAAGCACATCCAGCGACAAGGCGTTGACAATCAGCGCCACCCTCGACAGCAAATAGGAAGCAGTGCTCGTCGACTTTCTCCGTGCAAACGCCAATATGTTTGCGTGGAGTCCCTCGGACATGCCTGGCATTCCGAGGGATGTCGCCGAGCATGCCTTGGAGATCCGTCCCAGTTCGAGACCCGTCAAGCAACGCCTGCGTCGCTTCGTTGAGGAAAAATACAAGATCATCCGCAAAGAGGTTGACAAGCTCGAGAAGGCCGGATTCATCAAGGAGGTACATCACCCCGAGTGGCTAGCTAATCCTGTACTAGTTAAGAAAAAGAATGGGAAAATGAGGATGTGTATCGATTATACTAGTTTAAATAAAGCATGTCCGAAAGTTCCTTTTCCTTCACTAACGAGTTGATGCGAAAATGAACCTCCTGAAGCAAGGTCGAGATGTAGAGCGGCTTCCTTGTTAAGACCACGATAAAAGTGATAGTGCAAGACATGGTTAGGCAAGGCAAGGTTTGGTCCAGAATTGGTGAGGTTTGAGAATCTAGCCCAAGCTGCTCCTAATGTCTCCTTCTCTTTTTGTTGGAATTTAAGAACTTCTATTCTAAGGTCAGCGACTTTATAAAGAGGGAAGAAAGCAAGAGAGAACTTTTCTCGAAGTTCCTCCCAATTTCCATTTACACCTCTTACAGAATGAGCATGCCATTTTTTCGCTCTTCCCGAAAGTGAGAATGGAAACAATTTCCATTTAAGAGTCTCTTGTGTCATGCCAGCAATAGTCCGACAAGAACACAATTGCTCGAATTCCCTAAGGTGGGTGTATGGATCTTCGTCTACTAACCCAGAGAAGGATAACTCCCGAAACATGTCTATGAAAGCAGGGCAAAACTCATAGGCATCTGTAAGAATGGGGTCTGATGATGGTGGAGGCTCCAACAAGTCACCCTTTGGAGCAAGGAATTTATATATAGGAGTGAAATCCATGTTGTAAAGGTGGTGGATGTTTGTGGTGAGGTGAGAAAGGTGGTAAAAGAAAATAAAAAGGATACACGGACGACTTGGCTCGAAACTAGCATAGCTACCATTCCCCGGGAACGGCGCCAGAAAGCTTGTTGGGTATTTTAAACGCACACAGAAATAATCCACAAGCGCACAGATACCGATGTAGCTTTCACCAGGGAGTATTCCAAGGTATCGATTTCCACGGGGAACGCGAAGTGCACTAATTAAGATTCAAGGTCGCCCAAGGATAACTATATGTTTTTGTGGAGGGAGAGAGTGTTTTCCTATGAATTCTCTAATTGATCTAGGAATCAAGGTTACTTCAAGATTACTTATTTTGGGACATCAGAACACTAACCACAGAAAGGGATGAGATGGGGGCTAGGAAGCTCTGACTACGGTCCTACAGACACCAACCCGAACGAGGTGGAATACGTCGGCCGTTAGGGCTGTCACTACCCTAGGGCTACCACAACAATCGCGGGATTGGGTGCAATTCAGTAATTGCAAGACTAGGCACCACGCCTAACCTATTAATTACTACTCTAGCGTTATAAAGACTAGAGCACTTGATGCAAGCGGGAATCTAATAAATAACTTGAAAGTAAATGCTGAAAGTAAATAAAGAACTCGGGAATTAAGAATTGATGAACTGGAGAGTAGCTGGAAGATGAACTAGATCTTGCAAAAGTACAATGTTGAGGAAGATCTGATAGATCCGGCTCCTCCTCTGCTCTCTCCTCTTCTCTCTCTCTAATTTTCTAGATACAACTAGATGAACTAGAACTAGAACTAGATGAACTAGAGCTAGATCTAGATGAACTAGAGGGACCTTATTCTACTTGGATGGAGGATGAAACCCTAGTTTTTGATCTGTAGAAGAATAATGATGGAAAAACTAGAGGGGGGCGCCCTCCTTATATAGCCCTGGGTGGAGTAGCCCCTAAGGAATAGCCACGTCATCGATCCGCGTCACGTTTATTCTCCACCATTGGATCAAACCGACCTTAAACGGGTGGTTTTTATTAATCCTCAAGGTCGGTGGAGCAGGAATCTGTGAGGCTGATGCTGATTGGTCCAGGTCACGGGGCTCCCGGTTTGAGGTCTGGGGCGGCCGCCCCGTCACCGAGCCGGTTCGGGCTCCCGTTTGGTCCAGAGCCTTCTCGAACCTTTCTGATTATAGAATTTTGACCGGATCCCGATTATCTCTATGTAAACCTGACATGTGGGCCTTCCTTGGGTATTTTCAGCTGACACCATGCAGAAACAGACATTCACCAAAACTTGTGGAATTCTGTTAGTATAACCCCTATATCTATGTTGGTGATCACCTTTTCGCAGTTATAAAAGTTATGTTGACGGTTAAAAATTGACGTTAACTACCGTCAACAAACTCCCCCAAGTTAAACCTTTGCTCATCCCTGAGCAAAGCTAAACTCAGCCCAGGATCAGGAGTTGCTACAATGCTTTCATGCCTCAAAAGTACACATGCGTTCAAACATGAACTCTCTTATGGATTAGAGTAAACTATTCTGACTTCAAACTTACCCGTATTACCTTCGACCATGGGGTTTATAGCCTTCACTTGGGTCTTGAGCAGTTGAAAGACAGAACGGTCAAGTCAAGCACTATGTCTCTAGCTCTTTGCTCAACCTTTATTCCGGAGTTTTTGGCAAGTTTTTCAAATAAAACTCAGAGATTCCTGTGTATGACCTTTTCAAGTCTCTCCTTTGTAGCATTTCTAGATCCTTACCAAGGCATTGATGGTGTATGCCTTCTCTCTTCTCTCAAGATATGTGGTATTTTTGGCATAAGGCGGAGTAACATTGTGCCTTCACTCTCTCACTCTACCTCTAATAGGCTTATGTGGAGTTTGTAGGTGGGAGCTTATACATATGTTGCATAGTCAAACCATGGATCCGAAGAAACTGGACATCCAATCAAATCAAGATGTGCATGTGTGTGGTCCTATATATGGGTTAAGTGGATATATGGTGATAGTGGAAAATGGTGATGATAGATATAAGAAGAAATGAAGGGGAAAGGGGATGATAATGGAGAACACCTATTCTTGTTCTGCTCCTTGAAGAAATTTATACCTACCTTTGTAATTGCGCCATGAAGAATCTAGATAGAACTTGGGATGCTGAAGATCTCGCATATGATGGGACATTCCTTCTTGCTCTTCTCTTTTTTTTTCTTTTTTTTTCTCTCTTTTTTTTGATGAAGCACCTTGGTCTCTTCTTTGAAAATATTGATGGATGTAGCGACAAACACATACTTGGAGCTTTATTGGATAACAAAAGGGCTAGCAATGGATGAAGGGATATTTTTGATGCTCACTCCCAGTGTAGGAGTAGAACAATTTTGGGATGTGTCTAAATGGATGAATATGGTGGCGCGTACTTCCAGGGTAGAAGTAGCGAGGGGTGCATGATGTATGTGTGTGTGATCTTGAGTTTAACTGTATGATGAGTTTCTAAGGGTCAACACAATCGACCACACTCAAAGCATAAGTAAGTATAAGTGCACTTCCTAGTCTAGCAAGCATGTATATATGGCTGTGGTAGGAATTCAAACTCTCATCATACAGGAACTCATCATGCAACATTTTGAATTTTCAAAAGATAAATTCTCCAGAACTCTAGTATCACTTAGAATAAGATAAACAGCAGCTCAGACCTTCCCATATCATACCAGTCAACTACCTAGACTTAGATCAATCATTCGCTACCCACAAGTTTCAGGTTCAGAGCAAATCTTAGATCAAAACAGTGTGTCCAAAACTTGGGAGAGTTCTAGGTTGAAAACAGGCTCTTGAAAGGAATTACAGCGAGCAACTATTCATCACTTCCAAAGAGTTTATTCTAGGGATTTATTTTAGCGAGGCAAAAACTTGTACACTCTCTTTTTATTTAACAAACTTAGACATTATACAAAACTAAATATAGCAAGGAAATTAAAATAAATAAGATGGGAACAATAAATACTTAGCTAGATACATGGGGTGCTCTCCCCCAAGCTAGATGTTGGCATAGTCATTCACTTTTGGGTTGATGTAGGTCTCACTCTTCTCAACTTCGCAAATCTGTGAGAACTCGAATAGACAACAAAACTCGTGGAGCATGTTAAGGGTTAGGTAATCGAGCATTAGTTGTCTAGAGCTTCGGTTGATTGAGTTTTAATGTGGGAAGTCTATGAACTCAATAACATCGAGTTCCTCAACCGTGTTGATTTGTGGCTCAAGATACACTTTCAAGCGTTGGCCGTTTACTTTAGAAATGTTTCCTACATCGTCTTGGATGGTAATGGCCCCGTGGGTTGAAGTGTCAATGACTTTGTATGGACCATCCCACTTACTTCGCAACTTTCCATGTCCAAAGAGCTTAACCCTTGAATTAAATAGTAGAACCTTATCTCCAGGCTTAAACTCCTTGTGCTTGATTCTCTTATCATGCCACCTTTTGGTTCTCTCTTTATAGATCTTGGAACTATGGTAGGCCTTTTCTCTCCACTCTTCTAGCTCAGATAGTTGCATCAGATGATTCTTGCTAGCTAGGTGGAGATCCATGTTCCATTTCTTGATTGCCCAGTGAGCTTTGAACTCTAGTTCCATAGGCAAATGACATGTCTTTCCATATACGAGTTGATACGGTGACATGCCTATGGGTGTCTTGTATGCGGTTCGGTAAGCCCAAAGTGCATCGGGGAGTTTGTCTTTCCATCCTTTACCCATTTCATCTACGGTCTTTTGTAGAATATTCTTAATTTGTTCATTGGATGTTTTACGCTGACGGCTAGTCGAGGATGGTATGCCGTTGCGACATTGTGACGAATTCCATGATCCGCTAGGTACTTAGGGAAGAGTCTATCGATGAAGTGGGAACCTCCATCGCTTATGACTATCCGGGGTGTACCAAAGCGAGGAAAGATTACTTCATGGAACAATCTCTTGGCATGTTTTGAATCAGCTTTACGACAGGGCAATGCTTCTACCCATTTGGACACATAGTCCACAGCTACTAAAATGTACTCGCAATTTTCGGACATAGGGAACGGTCCCATGAAATCAATGCCCCAAACATCGAAGAGTTCAACTTGGAGATTGTTTGTGAGAGGCATTGCATTTCGTGAGTTGATATTCCCATGTTTTTGACATCGGTGGCATCTCGACAAACTCCTTTGTATCTTCATACATCGTTGGCCGGAAAAAACCACTTTGCCGAGATCTTGGCATGTGTCGGAATGCTCCATAGTGTCCTCCATATGGTGAGGAATGACATCTATCCATAATTTGAATGGCCTCAGCCATAGGGACACATCTCCTCAACAATCCATCGGCACAGACTCAAAAAAGGTAAGGCTCATCCCAATAGTGAAAATGGCTATCATGTAGCAATTTTCTTTTGTTTGCACCAGGTGGGACATAGCCTTTCACTATAAAGTTCACGATGTCTGCGTACCATGGATCGGAGTCTTGTATTTTGAGCAGGGTGTCATCCCTTAGGTAGTCATTGATGGGAAGCTCATGTGTTTCCTTATGCGAAGCCTAGACAAGTGGTCGGCTACAGAATTTTCTACTCCCTTTCTATCTCGGATTTCTAAGTCAAACTCTTGGAGTAGAAGAATCCATCGAATTAGGCGAGGCTTAGCATCGTTCTTAGTGAGGAGGTACTTAAGAGCGGCATGATCCGAATAGACGATTACCTTTGCCCCCACTAAGTAAGATCTAAACTTGTCTATAGCAAAGACAATGACCAATAGCTCTTTTTCGGTTGTAGCATAATTGAGCTGTGGTCCGGACAAGGTTTTGCTAGCGTAGGATATGGCATAATGCTTCTTATCCTTGGTTTGGCCTAAAACGGCACCAACCGCAAAGTTGCTAGCATCACACATGATCTCAAAAGGAAGCTCCCAATCAGGTGGTTGGATGATTGGAGCTGAGATGAGTGCTTCTTTGAGGATTTGAAAAGATTCATGACACTCATCATCAAAGATGAAAGGTGCATCCTTAGCTAGGAGACTGGTCAAGGGTCTAGCGATTTGAGAGAAATTCTTTATAAATCGCCTATAGAACCCCGCATGTCCCAAGAAGCTACGGATTCCTTTCACATTTATGGGAGGTTGAAGTTTTTCAATAACTTCAATCTTTGCTCTATCCACTTCTATCCCACGTTCCGACACCTTGTGTCCTAGCACTATTCCTTCCTGAACCATAAAATGGCATTTTTCCTAGTTCAGGACTAAGTGCTTTTCTTCACATCGCTGTAAGACTTTGTCTAGATTCTCCAGACAATGATCAAAGGTTTTGCCATAGACGGTAAAGTCATCCATGAACACCTCCATGATTTTCTCGATCATGTCACAGAAAATAGACATCATGCACCGTTGGAAAGAAGCTGGAGCATTGCACAACCCGAACGACATTCGTCGGTATGCAAAGGTTCCATATGGGCATGTGAAAGTGGATTTACTTTGGTCATCGGGTGGATCGGGATTTGGTGATATCGAGAATTACCATCAAGGAAACAATAGAAAGAGTGATTTGCAAGCCGTTCCAAAGCATTTCATCAATGAAGGGTAACGGGAAGTGATCTTTCTTTGTAGCCTTGTTGAGTTTTCTATAATCAATGCACATACGCCACCCGGTGACCATTCGTTGAGGGATGAGTTCGTTCTTCTCATTCTCAACAATTTGTCATTCCTCTTTTCTTTGGCACTACTTGGACGGGACTAACCCACTCGCTATGTGGCACGGGATAAATAATCCCGGCACGTAGGAGTTTAAGGACCTCTTTCTTAACAACCTCACGCATAGCGTTGTTAAGTCTACGTTGTGGCTCCCTTGAGGGTGTACAATTGGGATCAGCAGGGATACGATGCGTGCAAAGAGCGAAACTAATGCCCGTGAGGTCTTCGAGTGAGTAGCCAAAAGCGATCTATGTCTTTCAAAACAGTGACAAGTTGTTGTGTTTCATATTCAGAAAGCTTGTCACTGATGATTACTGGAGTGTTTGGGTTGTTATGAAGAAAGACATATTTTAGGCCAGGAGGAAGAGGTTTTAGCTCTATTGAAGGAGGTGGAGGTTGTTCATTTATGTCTAGCTCAATGGGCACTGACTCATCTTCTTCTTGAACAAAGTGTTCTACATCGAAGAATGGTTGAGTCATCTCCTCTTGAGATACCATTAAGACCTCCTCAATAGGGTCTGGTTCAGGTTTGGATTCCACTATCGTGTTAATTGATCGATCAAGAGGAATAACAATAGTGGAATTCCCAACCTTGAAGTCTAATTGACCTCGTAATGGTTGTTCCTGTAGAAGTCTCATAATTGGTCGCCAATCAAGAGAGGAATCTCTAATGTCAAAAATGTGAAAATCTAGACATATCCCGAGTTCTTGATTACGATAGGAACGGTCCTCAATACCCCATGACTTTCTAAAATAAATCGATGGATCTTGTAGAAGTTTTTGAGATGGGGTTAAGGATGTGTCGGGATAAAGAGTTCTAGCTAACTCTTTTGAAATAATATTTATCCCGACAGAAGGATTGTAGTGGACCCTTCTAGCGGACCCTCTAACTTGGCAAAAAAGAATGGTGGATGGAAAAGTGATTCGAGCTACCTCAGGAGATAACTCTGCTTCTCTTAGCCATTCATAACTCATGATAGCCGAAAGGCTTTGAATATGTTCTATGGCCATCAATTCTTTCTGTGGATTAGATGGAGTGGTCTTTGCTCGAGGTCTCACTTGGATTGGAAAATTCGAGGCATTTCCATAATCTTCAAAGAGATCTTCCTCGAATTCAAAGGGAAGCTCTAAAGGAGATGGTTCATCATCCTCTAGTTTAGCTTGCTTTCCCTTAATGGGAGGTTTTTCAACAACCACATCATTAGAAGAGACAATTGGAATTGCTAATTCGGTTGTGATTTCCTCTTTTTCCGGTTCGGGGCTAGGCTCGACTTCTTTTTCTTCTTCGGGAAACTCATCAAAAATGCCGGTGTAAGGGGTGTTTTCAAGTATCCTCTCTAAAATGTCTTTCCCTTCACTAACGAGTTGATGCGAAAATGAACCTCCTGAAGCAAGGTCAAGATGTAAGCGGCTTCCTTGTTAAGACCACGATAAAAGTGATAGTGCAAGACATGGTCGGGCAAGGCAAGGTTTGGTCGGAATTGGTGAGGTTTGAGAATCTAGCCCAAATCTTGCTCCTAATGTCTCCTTCTCTTTTTGTTGGAATTTAAGAACTTCTATTCTAAGGTCGGCGACTTTATAAAGAGGGAAGAAAGCAAGAGAGAACTTTTCTCGAAGTTCCTCCCAATTTCCATTTACGCCTCTTACGAGAATGAGCATGCCATTTTTCGCTCTTCCCGAAAGTGAGAATGGAAACAATTTCTATTTAAGAGTCTCTTGTGTCATGCCGGCAATAGTCCGACAAGAACACAATTGCTCGAATTCCCTAAGGTGGTTGTATGGATCTTCGTCTACTAACCCAGAGAAGGATAACTCCTAAAACATGTCTATGAAAGCGGGGCAAAACTCATAGGCATGTAAGAATGGGGTCTGATGATGGTGGAGGCTCCAACAAGTCGCCCTTTGGAGCAAGGAATTTATATATAGGAGTGAAATCCATGTTGTAAAGGTGGTGGATGTTTGTGGTGAGGTGAGAAAGGTGGTAAAAGAAAATAAAAAGGATACACGGACGACTTGGCTCGAAACTAGCATAGCTACCGTTCCCGGCAACGGCGCCAGAAAGCTTGTTGGGTATTTTAAACGCACACAGAAATAATCCACAAGCACACGGATACCAATGTAGCTTTCACCAGGGAGTATTCCAAGGTATCGATTTCCACGGGGAACGCGAAGTGCACTAATTAAGATTCAAGGTCGCCCAAGGATAACTATATGTTTTTGTGGAGGGAGAGAGTGTTTTCCTATGAATTCTCTAATTGATCTAGGAATCAAGGTTACTTCAAGATTACTTATTTTGGGACATCAGAACACTAACCACAGAAAGGGATGAGATGGGGGCTAGGAAGCTCTGACTACGGTCCTACAGACACCAACCCGAACGAGGTGGAATACGTCGGCCGTTAGGGCTGTCACTACCCTAGGGCTACCACAACAATCCGCAGGATTGGGTGCAATTCCAGGTAATTGCAAGACTAGGCACCACGCCTAACCTATTAATTACTACTCTAGCGTTATAAAGACTAGAGCACTTGATGCAAGCGGGAATCTAATAAATAACTTGAAAGTAAATGCTGAAAGTAAATAAAGAACTCGGGAATTAAGAATTGATGAACACGGAGAGTAGGTTTGGAAGACGAACTAGATGCTGCAAAAGTACAATGTTGAGGAAGATCCAACAGATCCAGCTCCTCCTCTGCTCTCTCCTCTTCTCTCTCTCTAATTTTCTAGATATAACTAGATGAACTAGAACTAGAACTAGAACTAAATGAACTAGAGCTAGATCTAGATGAACTAGAGGGACCCTCTTCTACTTGTATGGAGGATGAAACCCTAGTTTTTGATCTGTATAAGAATAGTGATGGAAAAACTAGAGGGGGCGCCCTCCTTATATAGCCCTGGGTGGAGTAGCCCCTAAGGAATCGCCACATCATCGATCCGCGTCACGTTTATTCTCCACCATTGGATCAAACCGACCTTAAACGGGTGGTTTTTATTAATCCTCAAGGTCGGTGGAGCAGGAATCCGTGAGGCCGATGCTTTGATTGGTCCAGTCACGGGGCTCCGGTTTGGGGTCCGGGGCGGCCGCCCGTCACCGAGCCGGTTCGGGCTCCGTTTGGTCCCGAGCCTTCTCGAACCTTCCGATTAAAGAATTTTGACCGGATCCCGATTATCTCTATGTAAACGACATGTGGGCATTCCTTGGGTATTTTCGGTGACACCTACTTGAGAAGCAGGACATTCACCAAACTTGTGGAAGTGTTAGTATAACCCCTATATCTATGTTGGTGATCACCTTTTCGCAGTTATAAAAGTTATGTTGACGGTTAAAAATTGACGTTAACTACCGTCAACAGTCGGCATGTATTGCTACGTCACCGTGCCCTTCGCCCTTTGAAACGCCGGAGCGACGTACCAACGCTGCATGCTTCACGTCTTTGGTAAACACATAGGCGAAACCGTCGAGGCCTATGTTGACGATATCATAGTTAAAACCAAAAAGGTCAATGACCTCGTCCGTGACCTCGTGACCTTGAAATCAAGTTCGAGTGCCTCAAGGCCAAGAACATCAAGCTCAACCCCGAGAAGTGTGTCTTTGGGGTTCCTCGAGGCATGCTCCTAGGGTACATTGTTTCCCAGCGCGGGATCGAGGCCAACCCTGAAAAGGTCATGGCCATCACTCGAATGGGGCCGATTCGAGACCTAAAGGGTGTACAAAGGGTCACAGGGTGCCTCGCAACCCTCAGCCACTTCATCTCACGTCTAGGGGAAAAAGCCTTGCCATTGTACTGCCTCCTCAAGAAGTCTGAGCGCTTCACTTGGACCCTCGAGGCCGAGGAGGTCCTAACAAAACTCAAGGCTATGCTGACTTCAGCTCCGATCCTCATACCTCCCAAGCCTGCCGAGCCTCTCCTCATCTATGTTGCTGCCACCACCCTCGTGGTGAGTGCAGTCGTAGTCATCGAGAGGCAAGAAGAGGGGCACGTCCTCCCTGTCCAAAGGCCAGTCTACTTCGTTAGTGAGGTGCTCTCGGAGACTAAAGTCTGCTATCCGCAGATCCAAAAGCTGCTTTATGCCGTCGTGCTAACGCGCCGCAAGCTTCAGCATTACTTCCTTGGCCACTCAGTGACCGTGGTGTCATCCTTCCCCCTTGGGGAGATCATCCAAAACAGGGAGGCC
This sequence comes from Themeda triandra, assembly GCA_018135685.1. NCBI lineage: Eukaryota > Viridiplantae > Streptophyta > Magnoliopsida > Poales > Poaceae > Themeda > Themeda triandra. The sequence goes on from JAENPR010001496.1 coordinate 125,537, forward strand.
ACAGGAAGGATCGCTAAGTGGTCGGTCGAGCTCATGGGAGAGGCCATCACCTATGCGCCATGAAAGGCCATAAAATCTCAAGTGCTAGCCGACTTTGTGGCTGAGTGGACCGACACTCAGCTCCCTCTAGCACAAATCTAGGCTGAGCTGTGGACCATGTACTACTCATGAAAATGGGGACGGGCGTGGGCCTGCTCTTCATTTCACCCCTCGGAGTCCACATGCGCTACATCATTCGCATCCACTTTGCTGCCTCTAACAATGTTGTAGAGTACGAGGCCCTCGTGAACGGTCTACGCATCGCCATCGAGCTCGGGGTCCGATGCCTCGATGTTCGAGGTGACTCGCAGCTCGTCATCGATCAGGTCATGAAGGCTTCGAGCTGTCACGACTCAAAAATGGAGGCGTACTGCAATGAAGTGCGCAAGCTGGAAGACAAGTTCCACGGCCTCGAGCTCAACCACATCGCTCGATGCTACAACGAGTCCGCGGATGAGCTCACCAAGATCGCGTCCTCTTGAGGGGCTTTCCCCCCAGATGTCTTCTCGAGGGATCTGCACAAGCCGTCCGTAGACTTGGGCTCGGGGGCTGACACTGCCACGACAATCGACCCCCCTCCCTCGACCGAGGTCCCCTCGACAGGGGCTGAGGTCATGGAGATCGAGGGACCATCACCGTCCTCGAGCCCCCAGGAGGATTGGAATATTCCATTCCTCGAGTACCTCATTCGAGGGGAACTCCCTGAGGATCGAGCAGGGGCCAGACGCATAGCCCAAAAAGCCAAGACCTATGTCATCTATGGCGACAGCAAGGAGCTATATCAACGCAGCACGACCGGCATTTTTCAACGCTGCATCAGTATTGAGGAGGGCAAAAAGCTGCTCAAGGACATGCACTCGGGGGCTTGTGGCCACCATGCCGCGCCAAGAACGCTCGTCGGAAACGCCTTTTGACAGGGCTTCTATGGGCCGACCGCGGTTTCTGACACCATTGTCCTTGTCCGTTCATGCGAGGGATGCCAATTCTACGCTAAACAGACTCACCTCCCCGCCTACACTCTTTAGATGATCCCCCTCGCGTGGCCATTTGCAGTCTGGGGGCTCGACCTAGTCGGACCCCTGAAGAAAACAACCGGAGGCTATACGCACCTGCTGGTCGCTGTCGACAAGTTCACCAAGTGGATCGAGGCTATGCCCATCACCAACATCTATTCTGAACTGCTCTGCAGTCACTCACCGTCGAACTAATGGCCAGGTCGAGCGTGCCAATGGCATGATTTTGCAGGGCCTCAAGCCAAGAATCTTCAACCGCCTCGAGAAGCACGGCAAACGGTGGGCGGCTGAGCTACCTTCCGTCCTATGGAGCCTAAGGACAACAACGAGTCGAGCCACGGGGTTCATGCCATTTTTCTTAGTCTACGGGTCCGAGGCCGTCCTCCCCACCGACCTCGAATACGGGTCCCCTCGACTCAAGGCCTTCAACGAGCAGACAAACGAAGAAGCTCTTGCCAACGCCATCGATCAGCTCGAAGAAGCTCGAGATATGACCCTCCTTCACAACGCACGCTACCAACAGAAGCTCCGATGCTACCACGAGAAGAACGTACGCAAAAGGGACTTTCAAGTCGGTGACCTCGTCCTTCGACGCCGATAAGACAACAAGGGGCGGCACAAGCTCACGCCTCCATGGGAAGGCCCCTTCACCGTAGCCGAGGTGCTGAAGCCGAGGACGTACAAGCTCGTGGACGACAAGGGCTCGACCCTCACCAATGCATGGAACGTTGAACAGCTACGTCGCTTTTACCCTTAGGCCTCGAGGCCTTGTACATTTCCACATTTATGTACAATTCTCGCATCTTGAATGAATAAAAAGTCCACGATCCTAGTACTTTGATTTTCATTCGTGACTCTGGGTATATTTTACTCTACCCCTCGACGCCCTTCTTCCTTTTACTCCTCAAAGCACGCTTAGCGCCGAGTAGGAAGCGCGCTCGGGACCCACAAGGGTCGAAAGTTGCCGAGCCGGGAATTCTCCTACGCCCCCGGGCTAAGGTACTTCCACTCGCTCCCCCCTCGAGGAACTCGAGCGTGCGTCCAACACTTGCGTCAAGAGCACGGCATTAAGGCTAGTAGAAGTGAGAATGGCTCGAGAAATCACCACTCGTAGTCATCAAGGTAGACTCGACCCTGCTCCTGTAGAGTCGAGCCTCCCTCGGGGCTAACAGGGGGTACCCCCTAAAAAAGTCCCTGAAAAACGCTTTTTTCAAAAACTCGACGCCCTCCCTTTTCCTCCCATGTTTCGAGTACATTCTGCGACTAAGGCTCGAGCCCTCGAGGAGACGAAAACGGTTGGGCCAGGGACTCGCCCACGCCCCCGGGCTAAGGCACCCCTACTCACTACTCCACCCCTCGAGGAACTCGAATACGCGTCCAAGTCCTAAGTTAAAGACCAGACTCGAACAACGCAGGAAATAAAACCGCTCGAGAAGCAAAAAGCTTAACATTTATGCACAAAATGCGAGCAAGTGTTTAAGGCCCCTTGGGCCATGAAACCTAGTATCATTTCTAATATAATTCATTTACATGGGCCTCTTTGCCCAGATTTGGCTCGCAGGCCACTTCATCATCCCTCGGAGGAACACGAATTCAGGCGGGCAGGACCTCGTCTTCGAACTTCTCCACCAACCTCGCACCAGGCACTGCGGCATCGGTGATCAGCTGGAGGCGCCTCTGCTCCTCGACCTCCGCCGACGCATCCTGATCGACGACGAAGCCGTGGGAGAGCACTTCCATCCCATCGAGCATCTGCTACCGGGAGATCTGGAAGCCCGAGTAGAAAACTGCAAGCGGCCGCTGCACTCCGAGGCGAAGGGCTCTGCGGACTCTCTCCCGCATCACGATGCCGAGGCGGACGACCCGCTCGACGAACGCGCTCTCGGCCGCCACCTTCGCCGACTCCACGACTTCACCAAGTCCCCAGCGAACGCTGAGGGTGTTGATGGTGCCCCGGATCTACGCATTGGTTCCCACCTCGGCCGAGAGCAGCTTCTGGAGCGATTCCGCGTCCTCCTGCGCCCGCTTCAAATCTGCGTCGAGGCCTGCAGGAGGAAGATAGCATTAACCACGATAAAAAGGCACGAAACCGCCAAAAATACCAAAAGGGCAGCGGTCATGAGGACTCACCGTCGCAACAAGATTGGAGGCGTCGCTGCTAGTCAACCGCGGCATCATGCTCTTTCTGCTTGGTGGCGAGGGTTCGCTCCATCTCCGTTTTCTTCGTGCGAAGGGCCTCGATGGTCTTGCCAGTGGTTTGATTGGCGACCTCCTTGTCCACCATGGCCTGCCGCAGCTCAGCCACCTGGGTTTCGAGGGTGCCCGCGCGCTCCTTCTCTTGGTTCAGCGAGGCCTGGAAACGTTGAGCCTCCTCCTCGAGCTCCTTCATGTGAGTGGTGGTAGCCTTCTGCTCCTTCTTGAGGGTCTCCACCCACTGGCATTTCTCCTTGAAACTCGCCGAGGCCGTCTTTGCGTTTTCCTTGTGCTGACGGGTGACCTCGGCGAGTCAAGCCACCTCCTTCCGCGCGGTCTCAGCGACTGCCTCAGCTCGAGCCTTCTCCTCCCGCGCCGCCTTGGTTTCCTCCTTGGCCGCCACCGCCTCCGCCTGAGCGGCCTCGAGGGCTCGAGCCGCCTCCTCTTGGGCTTTGGTGGCCTCAATCTCCACCTTGCGCTTCGCGGCCTTGGCCTTGGTCAGCTTGACCTCGGTGGTCTGGCCCAACTTGATGAGGCATTGGACTCCTCCTCGCTCCCATGCATCATGTGAAGGTGGCGTGACTTCACGAACGACTGATTCCTGATAGCCTGAAAAGCACAAAACGAGGGATAAGGTCAGCGGCGGCGAAAAAACAAACCAAAAATGTACGCCTCGAAAGGGAATAAGGAGAACGCATGTTAAACAGACGGGGAAGGTCCTCACTGATGGCATGATACACCAGCCCAAGGGCACTCTCCATCCATGACTGGTACTCCTCGGCCTCCTCCCAGTGCTTCAGCTCATGCCGGTCGTTCACCTCAACGCCGGGGGCTCGAGGATCCGTCGGATCGCAGAGCGTGATCGTCTCCCTCCCCTACTCTGGGTAGGAGGCCTTCATCCGCTCAGCCATGGCGTCACTCACCTGCTTCACAGCCTCCTGAGACCCACCGTACTCCGCCACCCGGTCGGCCAGTGTGGGGCAGAGGGGTGTCTCCTTCTGCTGATCCCACAGGGCCTCGGCCCCGAAACCCATCGGGTACTCCCGATTGAGGCCAGGCATGGACCAGAAGGACCCAAGCGGGGCCCCATGGGACGCAACAGAGCTCATCGAAGGATGTGGGGCACCGTGGGGTGACCTCGATGGAGAGCCGGGGGCATCCGTAGCGCCCCGTGGTGGCACTCGGGGGCTCGAGGGCGCGGCTATCTCCTTGCCCCGCGACAGAAAGGGCGCGTCGTGGAGCTCCACACCCTCTTGGCTCTAAAGACCTGCAGTGGCGGTGGAGTCCATTTGCGGAGCTTCCCGCATCTCCCGCCGCTCCTTCTCCGGCTGCAGCTCCATTGGGTCCACCGCGGGCCGCTGAACCGGCAACTCGAGTTCCTGCACCCGCTGCTGCATTAGGTCCCATTGCTGCGCCTCTGGTAGCTGGAAGAACGACTGCTCAAGCACCAGTGGGCTCCCCATTGGCCCCTCTGTGGGCTGTTCCTCATGCGGCTCCACCTGCTACTGCCGCTGTTGCTGCTGCTCCTCCCCCTGCGGTTGCTGCGGCGGCGCTTCAAGGTCCGCCCACAGCGACGCGGCCCCGTCTCAGTGACCCAGGCTCGACACTGGCCCCACCTCAATGGCAGACGGTTGGCTCGAGGCCGCTGCCTCGAGCAGCGCCGGCTGGTTGGGCACCGGCACGGCGGCCACCTCCTTCTCCTCCCCCTCCGCCTTCCGCTCCGCCTCGAGCGCATGCAGCCCCTTGGGCCAAGAACCCTTGGGGGTGGGAGCTTTGGGGGGGGAGGTGATGGGCTGCTCCTCCATCCCCGGCTTTCCCTCCTCGGTGGCAGGGGCCTCGACACCGCTCGAGGCAACGCCGGGTGCCGACATCGCGGCCGAGGGGAAGGCCGCAGGCATCTGCGTCGGGGTTGCGTGTCCCCCCACGGCCGTCGAAGAGCCAGCACCTGCGATCGAAGCGGCGGCCATTAGCTTCCCTCGAGCTGTCACCTTGCGCGCCTCGAGAACCCACTTCGAGGCATAAGCAGGAAGGGACACTCCACCTGTAGCGGCCGGCGTTCCCGTCGGTCCTGCCCCCGTCTTCACCCTCTTGGTGGGAGCGAGGTTGAAGGCCATCAGGGACTGCTTCACCCTGAAGGAGCGAGAAAGAAAGAACTTAGAAATTGTTAACAAGAATCAAAACTAACCACGGGAAATAAAGCAAGCTCGAACGACGTACCCCACAGGCACAAGGGGCCCTCCTCGGGCTCCGCTCGAGCCGCTCGGGGCTTCAAGACCTCCTTCTGGGCCGCGCCAGACCCAGATCCTCTGGCAACGGTGGGATCCACCTTTGTGTCCCACTGGGTCGGCTTCCGCTCCCCACGCCGTTCGATCGAGGGAGCCCGCCGCTCCTGCTGCCGGGTGGTCGAGGGGGAGGCCGCCACCGTCTCCCTCCCTGAGGCTCTCTGGTCCCGAGACCGTGGGCTTGACATTGAGACCCCGGGCCGCGCTGGTGCACCATGCGGCTGGCGCCGGGACGAGGACGCCGAGGGCTCGAGACTGGACTGTCGGGTCGACGACCTCGAGCGAGCTTGTTCGCCTGATTCACTTCCATGTGCCTCGAGCTGGCGCTCCGGAGCCTCCTGCACAAGAGACGCGTTAGCTCGAGGCGGAGGCATTAGATGCCAGGACCCAACAGCATCGTCGCTGTTGGCGTCACTCTCCTCCTCATCCTCGTCTTCCTCGGTGCTCGGCGTCACCGAGGGGGAATCTTCCTCGGACAACTCCCCTCGGTTGCGCTTTCCCATGCGCACTTGTTTCTGGTAATGCACAAGGGCCCTCTTCTCCTTCTCTTCTCTCTCCTTCACCTTCTCCTTCTGCTTGCGCTCGGCGATAAGGCGTCTCACCTGTCGGTCGGGCGCGTCCTCCTTCACCAGGGGCCTCGACTCCCAAAAGTTGATCTCCCCCTGAAGAGAGGCACGGAAAGATGAGATAGGCAGGCCTCGATATCGAGCATAGGAAAGGAAGGCAAGGCCTCGAAACCACTCACCAGACCCAAGATGTCCACGTCCGGATGCATGGGGAAGAGATTGACCTACTTCGCGGTAAAGAAGTTATCCTCGACCGCCTGGTGGACGCGCTCGGCGACTATCTCAAGGTCGAGGGCCTCGAGTGACATCCGCCTCCTCTTCAACGCGCCGGGGTCGGCGTCCGCCCTCATCTGGTCCAAGCGGAGCGGGCGCTCCATCAGCGGGAGCACCCGCCGACTGTGGAACCCCGCGATGGCGTGGGCAACAGAAAACTGCGTCTCCCCCACCTTCATGTCGCGAAGTATCTCCAATGCGTCGAGGCGAGTTCTGAGGTGCTTCCTCTCGTCCTTGGGCGGTGCATACACCTTGTTCTCCTCGGCCTGGGTGATGACGCGGTTCAAGAACTCGGGGAACAATCCCCCTCATTCCGCAGATAGAACCAGTAGGAGTCCCATCCCGCGTTGTTCGAGGTCATCTTGGCGGGGATCCATTCCTTCCCCCGCTTCAGGGCAATCACGCAGGAGCCCGCCCGCGCGTACCTCTGTCCACCCTCCGGCTGGGCGTGGGTGTAGAGGGTCGCCTTGAAGATCCACAGGAACAAATCCCACTGTGGCGCCATGCCCAGGTACCCCTCGCAGACGGCGGCGTACGTGGCGGTGTGGGAGATGGAGTTGGGGGAGAAATGGTGGAGCTCGACCCCAAAGAAGTGGGGGAGCACCCTCATAAAGCGACTCGGGCGCGCCCCGAGCCCACGCTGGTGGAACTTGACGAAGCTGACGACGTAGCCCGCCGGCGGATTCGGCTCCCGGTGGTCGGCGTCAGGTACCCTCCACTCTGGTGGCCCCTCCGGCGGATTGGGAAGATGCAGCCCGGCGTCAATGTTGACACTAGATACGCACACGAAAGAATCAAAGAGAAATAATCCGCAAGCGCACGGATATCGGTGAGCACTTCCGGGAGATAAGTCGAGTATTGTATTTGTTTTTATCCGCTAAGAGAAAACGTGCAATAGACTAACCCGATCTTTACTACTACCCCTGGGCTGCTAGTCAAGTGAGAATTAAGCGATATAGAGAGAACTCCTTCGTCAGTCTTCTTTTAACCTATGGCAAGCTTTGAGACTACTGTTCTAAGGGGGTGTTGTTTCGGCCCTTGGGGTTGCACCCCCTAAGGGACCAAAACAGGAGATACTAGAAACACAAAGCTACAAAACGGAACGAACAACACGAACCTTACATTCCTTGTGCTCCGGCTAAAACGCACGGAGTCCAGAAGTCCCTTACAACGTCCCCAGAAGGGTGTATTTATAGGAAGTCGTATTGCCTTTTGTACAAGAATGCCCCTGGCAACCCTAATTTCAACGTACGGGAATAACCGACACGGGGCAGACAAGTAAATGGCCCGAGGGCCCACCCTTGCCGGCCAACCACCGACCGTCGCACATCCGGATTCTTCTTCTGCCTGGCTACCAAATGCGTCCATGCTTGCACCGAATGTGCGCTTTGCCCGCGCTATCGGGTTTTCCGTCTGGCGCCCTGCGTTGATGCCGAATGCGCGTCCTCCGCTATCGGGGCCTCCCACAGCGCCTGCGTTGATGCCAAATGCGTGTCCTCCGCGCTATCGGGGCTTCCGCACAGCGCCTGCGTTGATGCCGAATGCGCGTTGATCGGGGCTTCCGTCTGGCGCCTGCGTTGCCGAATGCGCGTATCGCGTCCTCCGCGCTATCGGGGCTTCCGCTGGCGCCTGCGTTTGCCGAATGCGCGTCCTCCGCGTATCGGGGTTTCCGCCTGGCGCCCTGCGTTGATGCCGAATGCGCGTCCTCCCGCGCTTTCGGCCGTGCCTGCGTACATCAAACACAAGAGGCGCACACAATCAGGGGGGACGGGGTGGCCAATTCCACTCCTGCCCCCAACAGTAGCCCTCCGGTCTTGCCCGGAAGGGTGGTCCCTTCCGGGCAAGGCCGACAATATCTCGTTGTGCCGAATGTGCCCGCGCCGAATGTGCCAGCGCCGCCCCCAGGATGAGGAGACGTTTTTTTTTTTGCCTCGATTCGCGTGAACCGACGCGTCGGCTCCCCCACGGCCGCCCCCGGCCTATAAAAGGCGAGACGCGTGAGGGCGAGCACTTAGCTCTGCGCGCCTGCCCTAACGCATTCGAGGATCGCTTCCGGTCTCCGCATCCGGACTTTTCCTCCTCATTCGGTAAGGGATTTGTGCTTTCGTTTCCTTTTGCGTTGTTTAGGCTTTCGGGGTGGGTAAGGAGGATTAGGTAAGGTACGAATGTTACTATCGGCCCTATTGAACGCGGTTTCGTTTTTCTTCATAGCTCGGAAGCACAGGCGCCCTATTGGAGCGATCGCCTATGTCCGAAAGCTCCTCGTCCCGGGGATTCGTCGGAGCGCCACGACACCGCATCCGGGCTCTCCGCTTTTTGCGGCTGGCGGCGGCCCAACTTAGCCAATCCGGATCGGAAAAAATGCCGCGTGATTACGGGGGCCGGCAGGAGAGCACGAGATAGTTGAACCTATTCGCGCCATAGCACCCATGGCGGTGGCACCCGTGGTTGATTTGTCTGTGAAGAAACTATTAGCGGCCAAGGGGCTATTTGGAGTGGCGGGTGAAGAATATGCCAAATCTGCGGAATATGATGGGGGCGAGAGGGAGCGCGGCGTCCGCCGGACCGGATGGGGGTGAAGTTGGCGAATCGGCCCGGCCCGAAGAAGCCGGCGGGTCGGGAATCGAGGGCACACCGGCATCATATGCCGATCTAAAGTTGACGGAGCGACTTAACTCATACCAACGCGGCGGCCTTCGAGCGCATTTGGCGCGAAAGGAGCCGAGCTCCGGGGACGAGGTTACCCCAAAACCGAGACCGAATGAGGCGGTTGTGTTCCGCGACTTCTTCATCGCCGGGTTGAGGTTTCCCTTGGTTCCGTTTTTGGAGCCGTTCTACAAAAATACCGCTGCGAGATCCATCATCTCACCCCGAATGCGATCGCCGGCTAGCATATACGCCATGGCTACGAAGATGATGGGCCACGAGCCAAGTGTTGCCCATTTCGTGAAGCTCCATTGCACTCACTTCCACTCGAAAGTGGGGAAGGTTGATGGACGGCCCAATATTCGCACCGAATATGGGTCTTACAACTTCGTGCCGGCTCCGGGCGGGAACGAGCTGCTTGGTGCCCACCTTCAAAGAAAAATGGGAAGATTGGAACAAGTATTGGTTTTATATTCGGGTTGCCTCGGATGAAGAGATGGAAGCCGCCCGGAAAGTAAAGGCGCCGCCGGGCAAACCCCTTGGTGTCTTTGATGGCCGTGATGATTGGCGAGAAACATCCGCCTCACGACACTTTCGGTCCGGCGAGATCACTGGTTGTCGCGGAAGCGTATTCTCTTACCGCCAGCCGGCAGACTAGCCGTGACTTGGCAGAAGAAATGATAGCTATTGACGAATGGCCCCTATGTGAAACTTGTGAAGTTCGAGCCTATTCGGGACATCAATGGCTATCGGGGTCCCGATTTCCTTCTTGAGCGCCGGATCACTTTGACTCGAGCCCATTTGCATACTTAGGCAGGCTTATTTGGAGAAGAAAGGCTGTCCGGTTGTGCGGGCCGTATGGAGAAAGGGAGCACAAGAAGAAAATCCTTCGACTTGGAAATTCTCCTAGGAAAAACCGTGCTCGGGCTGCATGGGTATCCCCTATTCGGAAAGGCCACCCCCAGCTCCGAAGGCGCCCAAGGCCCAAAGCGGCGATGATGTCAACGGCCGGAGGGTGGCGCACCCGAGCGGACCCGAGAATCGGGAGCGCCCGGATCGGCCCCCGCTCGGCACCCTGGTCCTTCGCGCCGGTCGGGCTGCCGGCTTGTTGCCGCCGAAGCGAAGCGCGCGAGCAAAGCCGGGAACGCCGGAGCCGGAGGCTCGCGATGTTCGGTATGCCGCGAAATGGCCGGACGATTGTGGACCAAACCTCGAAAAGCAGCTCTAAATTCTCATTGGACTTCTGGGGGTCCGGAACCTTTGCATGCCAAAATGGTAGAGCAAGATACGCATTGCGCATTAGGGCGTAGCCGTTGACATCTCGGGCGACATGGACTAATGTGACAGTTTCATCCTTATGTTTTGCAGGACGATACCGGCGGTTCTAGCTCAATGGCCGGAACACGCAAGAAAATTTCTGACCCGTGCCGCCTGCCTCCGAAAGCGCACCCAACGCTGAGCTCCCTGGGCGTCAGCTTAAAAAGGCCGGCAGACGCCTCCGGGGGTGCTTTCGCGATGACGAAAAAACCCAAGGCCGCGCCTGCTTCTATGCCGCCGCCTGCTTCCGCAGAAGCTTCCCGCACCGTTCCGAACCAGAGCCCGAATCTGGCCAGGAAACCTGGTAAGTCCCGATTCCACCGCGAGCTCAGTCGCATGACCCCCGAAACCGCGGCGTGCGCGCTGTTTGGACATGGCAGGCTCTCCTTAGAGCGAGCCCCAGACGAGTGCGACCACATGCGCGTTTATTCGGGGTGCTCATCTCCCAAAGACACGAGCCCAGACCGTGAAAGGACTTACCAACTTGCTCGTGCTCTAGGGGCGGCTTCGGACGCTCGCTTAATCGCGGGGGTGGACTGCGCGCGCCGGCGGCGCGTCTTTGCCGGGCGCGGAGTGTCGCTTTCGCGGACCGGTGCGGCACCTCTTTTAGCGCCACCACCACCGAAAGGGATTTGGCCAAGGTGGATCGCCTGGAGCCCCTCTCGGCCATCAACTTCCATGCGATTTCTGTAAGTTGTCGACCCCGAATGATCAAAGTCTTTTCCAATTCGGGTTGTTTAAATTCTCACTCCTCCTCCTCATGCAGCAATCTATTATAAGTGATGCGCTCGCCAAGCAGGACTGCGCCGCGGTCGCTTTCGTTGAGTCTAAGCTCAAAGCGAGGCCGCGTGCTTGCGAGCTGAAGGACGGAGTGGTTCAAGTTCGCGCCGATCTTGATCGGGAGAAAGCGCGCGTGAGAATGCCGAAAATGATGCCCGCATCGCCCGGACCGAGCGCAACACGCAGAATGAGCTGCAGAAGTCCGCCCGCCGCCAACAGCTCAATGAACTCAGCCAGGTCGCCAATATATTCGCGCGCCTGGTTGCCGGAGTTGGCGACGAAGCGGTGGAGCCCGTCGTCGGGGAGGATACGTCCGTATTCGACTTCACCCGATTCCTCAAGGACTGGGCTTGCTTTGCTTTGGAGGGCCGAGATGGAGCTTGGGCGCCGGCCCAGGCGCAGCCCTCGAGACCCTTCGCGCCATGTGCAAGGGCGGGACGCGGGCTGTCCGCACGCGGCGCGCTTCCGGCTCCGATGATGTGGACCGCTTCCACGGGTCCGGATAGGGACGCACACGAGGCCGCCGTGAAGTTCTTCGGCGTTTACGGAGGCTGTGGCGGTCGCAATCTCGGCTTGCTGCGGCGGCCGAGCGTGGCGGAGGTAAAAGCTGCCGAATGGCGCTTGTCATTTATGATAGATGCAGTTAGGAATCTTTTAGCCAACTTGATCACTTTCGTGTTTCTTTCTTTTAGGGAGATGAGGCGGAAGAGGCCATTATCCGTGACCGGGTTATGGCCTACATTCGGGATAGGGACGAGCGCGAGACGGCCGCGGCGGGTAACACGCCGTCTTCCAACACGCTGCGGTCCCCGGAGATGGCTCTTGCGCCGAAGGTACCGCACGGGCGATCATTCGGGTGCCGTCAACCCCTCCGCGGCGGCGTCCACCGAAGGCGCGCGCCCCGTCCTCAATCTCCCCAGGACGAAAGCTGCGGCCAACTCTTGATCTATCCGTCTTTTCTTTGTAAAAACTTAGCTTTGTCGTATTTGGCCCTGCGTGGCCGTGTTTGCGGCCCTACGTGGCCGGGGTTCGGGGAACCCTAGAACTGTTTGTACATATTTTGTGGCACCAGCACCGAATGCGGTCGTAATTTAACTATCTGGTCGTTTTCCTGCGCGATTATGCTACCACTTTCGTTCCAGCGACGCATTCGGAGGCCCGCCTAGTTACGGAGACTCAGAACGCCGGATCCGCGAATATAGCCTAGAATAACTTTTTGTTGAGCGCACCACCATTGTGTGAAACGCCGCGTCCCCCCTTAGTTTAAGCGGTGGTGGGCGCATTCGGGAAAATTCCTCATTAAGCCCTCCGGCGTTGTGTGGAGACTTAGAGCGCCGGATCCGTGTACTTTTTGAGTTAAATTTGTCTTAGCGGTGGAGGGCGCGTTCGAAAATTTCTGAAGCCCTCCGGCGTTTTTTGAGTTAAGCCCTCCGGCGTTGCATGGAGTCTTAGCGCCGCCCCCCGAATTTGAATTTGAGCGGTGGAGGGCGCGTTCGGTGAGAATTTTTTGAACTAAGCCCTCCGGCGTTGCATGGAGTCTTAGAGCGCCGCCCCGTGAATTTTTTGAGCGGTGGAGGGCGCATTCGTGAATTTTTGAACTAAGCCCTCCGGCGTTGCATGGAGTCTTAGAGCGCCCCAATTTGAGCCCCGGGTTTTTTTGAACTAAGCCCTTTGAGCGGTGGTGGGCGCATTCGTGAATTTTTGAACTAAGCCCTCCGGCGTTGCATGGAGTCTTAGAGCGCCGCCCCCGAATTTGAGCGGTGGAGGGCGCATTCGTGAATTTTTTGAACTAAGCCCTCCAGCGTTGCATGGAGTCTTAGAGCGCCCCCCCGAATTTGAGCGGTGGAGGGCGCATTCGTGAATTTTTTGAGTTAAGCCCTCCGGCGTTTGTTTTCACATAGAGTTTGACATGGTTGTTACAAAGTGCATATGCGCTCTGCTGACCACGAATGGAACTCTGTATGGCCCTATTGGCTGGCTGGATGAGTCCTATCTCGAAGTGGTAAGACTCGGCTTCCAACACCCGAATGGGGCGCGCTGTGCCTTTTCTCGTTTATGGGCGGGTAGAGCACTAAACCCCATCCGTTGACTAGATCCCAGGCCTTATGTTTGCCCCACACTTGCTGTGGGCTGGATTCCCGAATATGGACTAGTCGCCGTGCAGGAGCTGGAACTTCCAGTCATTCTTGGGAATAGGGAGGCGCGCGATTCTGCGCATCTACGCTATTGCGCGCTTCTTTGCTTTTGCTTAGGCGATCGATTTGACCCAGGCTGCGCCTAATTGCTCCACGCTCACAAGCGAAACGGGAGGACTAGTGCGGCTCCCCTCGACTCCTCCCGAGTTGAACCTTTGTGCCTATTTGCTCGGCGCTCACAAGCGAAACGGGAGGACGAGTCTTGGCTCCTTTCGACTCCTCTCATTCCTGCTAACCTTAGTTTTGGAGCGGGATGAGTTTGTTTTGACCGACATGGCTTTGTATTATGGGGGATGTTATGCATATATAATACTGCTTGGGTCATAGTGCCGTGAGACCCCTTTTTATGCCATAACGCCGTCGTACATTTGTTAGGTGAGTCATAAATTTAACCCGTCTTAGAGGCTGAGTGGCTAGATTATATAATCTGGTCCAAGCTCTTGGTTTTTATTATGGCTGCAAAGACCTTGGTTTTTGTTTTACCAATCGCATACCCTGCTTATGTCGTGCTGGAATGGGAGGTTTTGGGATTTGCGGTGTCATCAGACCAAATGCTGCATTCACTACCCAGTCCTCACTAACCATATTGGGCGTAGGCTTTCGGCCCTTTTGCTTGTTATGACGCATTCGGGTGATGTACACCCGATCGTGGTGCGTACGGCGCTCCTTTCGAGAGTCCGAGGAGCTCTAATCGCGCACATTCTCGAGGCATTGCTCGATATAGAGGGTATGTTGCTCTTGATTGTGAGATTAAACGCCACCAGCACTTCCGGTGTAATTATACCATCAGAATATGATGAATAAGAAGTTTGAGCTTGCGGATGAAAATTGCTTGTTCATGGCTTGTCGGCATTGTTACATTCGGGTTTTTATCCCCGAGGCTCGCTTCACACTGGCGTTGATTGCGCTCATTCGGCTTTTTGCCGTTTTCGCGACACTTCAGCGTTTTTTGAGTTTTGTCGCAGCGTTTTCTTTTCGCGCAATTTAGATGTTTGTTCGTGACACTCCAGCGTTTTCTTTGCGTTCACTAGCCGTTTTTGGCTTTTGGTTGCTTACAACGACAAAAACCTCTGATCCGAATAGGGACAATGGCATAATTGCCATTGTCTTTTTTAAACTTAAAACGAGTAGTACGCATTCTCATTTTTGGGAAAACGCGGCTTAAAAAGCATTGAAAAAGGTACATAGGGATGCCTCATTAAAAAACCTCACGCCTCCGAAAAGGCTTCCCGGTGAGGAAAAAAGCGCGCCCCCGAATTGTAAAGTATGCTTAAGAATTAAAAAGGAAAATTACAACCCCTGTGGGGCAATTTCACGGGTAAAAGCGGCGTAGATTGTCGGCGTTCAGTGTGGGCATTTGGACTCGGCGCCATCCTCTTTCACCAACGTGTAGACACTTCTTTTACCATTCTCGCGACAATATACGGTCCGTACCACGGCTATTGCGGTTTGCCTTGCTTGTCGGGTTGCCGAATGAGCACCATATCTCGGGGTTGATGACTTGCACGAGCACTTTTTTATCTCTCCAAGCCTTTGTTTCTGATGGTACTTGTCAAGATTTTCCGCCGCTGTTGCCTTAGGAGTCAGTTTGCTTCAAGCGAGAGTATCGTTGTTAGGCGTAGTAGCCATGATTTCGGTTCGGAAAGATCCCGGCCGCACCTCTTCCGGGGTAATGGCCTCTTCCCGAAAGAAGTCTACGAAGGCGTGAATCCGGTTGCGCGCGACTTGGATATATTGTGCCCCCAAACCGTATTTGTTAGCTCGAGCCCATCTGCCTTTCTTCTCGGTGCTTTCGAGGGTCTTTGATATGGCGGTGAAAATGTCGCCGTTGACCCGTTCCACTGCGCCATTCGATTTTGGGTGGTTTGCGGCGAATGTCAATTTGATCCCAGGTCTTCACAGAAAGTCGAACTTGGTACTATCGGCGCTTTCCGTTGTCCACTGTTATGTAGGATGGGACCCCGAATCTGCGAGATGATTCTACGCCACACAAAGTTGACTAGAGTGCCGAGATGATATTGTCGCCGGCGCCTTTGCTTCGACCCATTTGGTGAAGTATTCAAGTGCGGCTTTGCGGTGAATTTCAGATTTCCGGGCTTTGCGCGGAGCGGCCCCACTATGTCGATGCCCCATCTGCAGCGGCCAAGTTGGACATATCGGGGAGGTTGGGTGCGCCGGGGCCCTCGATGTTTTGCAAACTTTTGGCAACCACTGGCACGATTTCACCAATTGCTTGGCATCCTCGATGGCGGTCGGCCAATAAAAGCCTTGCCTCATTGCTACGTGAGCGATTTCATGCGGACCTCGTGCGCTCCACATGTTCCGAGTGTATATCATGCAAAAGTTGGACCCCCTCGTTCCGGTGATGCACTTGGCGTGGCGCTACAACTCCCTCCTTGTACAAATTCTCTCCAATTATGGAGTATTGCTTGGTTCTGGACTCCATCCTTTGTTGTTGCTTCCTATCTTCGGGCTCATAAGTTCCGAAATGAATGCCCATATCGGTGCTCTCCGGTCGTCACTCGCGATAGCGTGGATTCCGCCGGTCGCTCCTCTCCCATTTGCACGCTGCGGTATCAAGACTTGGTAGAAAACATCGGCGGGCAAGGGAGTGTTCGGGCTGCACGGCTTTTGCCGGGGCATCTGCCTCTGTGTTGTCGCCCTAGGAATGTATTGCGGTGAAACCAAGGAAATATTTCTCCATTCGTCGAACGGCTTCCGGATACGGCGAGCCGGTTCCTTTTTGTGTATTCCTTCGGATGTGCCCCACAATTACTTGCGAGTCGGACTTGATGACGCATCTGCGGATTCCTAGCGCTCGGAGTTTCCGAGACCAGCGAAGCGCCTCGTATTCGGGTGTGTTGTTGGTGGTGCGATCTTGTAACCTTGCGGCGTATCGCGGCTTTGGGCCGGTTGGAGGTGTCAATACCGCGGATATGCTGCTCGGTGAGCACCACGCCCCATCCGTGTGCCTTGTCCATTACGGTTCCTCGAAGGCGAGGGTGGTGTTGTCCCCGCATGGGGTCCAATCCGCGATAAAGTCCGCTATGACTGCGATTTGATGGCCGATCTGTGCTCGAAGTCAATGACATATTCATTCAACTCGGCCGCCCCTTGCCTATCCGCCCTACCGCCTCTGCGTTTACGAACGGGGCATCTAGGGGCTGGCGGACAAGACCCGAATGTGATGAGCACGAAAATAGTGCTTGAGCTTCCGCGACGCCATGACCACCGCATATGCGATTTTCTCCGGCTCGGAATAGTTTGCCTTCGGCGATGTCAACGCCGATACAAAGTAGATTGGGAGCTCTTTGTAACTTCCCCTCGTTCTCTTTTTCTTCCACCGGGACCGCGCTCACCGCGGCGTGGGATCTTTGCTACGTATAGTAGCAAGATCGCATCGGTGATGGGCTTGATAATGTTGTGGCCTTTGACGGGTAAGCTTTTAGGTCATCGAATGCTCTGCTGCGATCCGGGCCCCATCCGAAACCTTCGAATTCTTTAGGATACGGAAAAACGGAAGTCCCCGCTCGCTTACGGATATGAACCTCCCTAGAGCGGCGATCCTGCCCGGTGAGCTTACGCACTTTTGCTTCTTTGTCTCGGGCGGTCTCATGTTTACAATAGCGGCGATCTTGTCGGGTTAGCTTCTATGCCTCGGCGATACCGAGACATCCCAACATCTTGCCCTTGCTAACCCCGAAAATGCATTTTCCGGGTTTAGCTTGGCCGCTTGCTCGAAGGTTCACAAAAGTTTCCTTTAGATCCTCGATGTGTGTGCTTTTTTATCGCTTTTACCACTATATCGTCCACGTATGCGACTAGGTTTTTCCTCTTTTTCTGCTCCCTAAAGACCTCGTCGTCATTCGGGAGAAAGTAGGGCCGGCATTGCGCAGTCCCTCGGGCATGCGCTTGTAGCAAAAGGTCCCCCGGGAGTGATAAAACTTGTTTTCTCTTGATCCTCTTCATTCGGCCATATCGATGGTACCCGAGAAACAATCCGGTAAACTTAACGGCTCGCAACCCGTGCGATATCGACAAGCTTGTCGATCCGCGGTAGTGGGTATGGGTCTTTAGGGCAATGTTTGTTTAGATCTGTGAAATCCACGCACATGCGCCATTTGCCGCTTTTCTTCTTGACCATTACCACATTGGCTAGCCATTCCGGATCTTGCACGGGCGATCACGTCTGCGTCCAAGAGCCTTTGCATACTGCGGCTGCCGCGTCTGCTCTTTCGGATGACATCTTCCTCAACTTTTGCTTCCTTGGCTTTCTTTGTTTTGCTAACGTTGAGATTGTCTTTGTGCCGGTTCCTGTCAACCCCCTTGAGGTCTTTAGTGGTCCACGCGAATACGTCCTTGTTCTCGGCCCGAAATGCTAGCGGCTCCGAGCGTCTGTAAAACGAGACTTGCCCCGATATGCACGCGATCCGGGCGGTTTGCCGATAAAGGCACTCTTCTCGTGCCCTCGTCGCTCTGCTCTCCGCTCCTTCCGCTCTGCGGCTTCATTAGCGTCCTCTTTCCTTGCGAGGCTTTTTTACCTCGTGCACCATCTTTGTATCCGGTATAGGTTTGCCATCTATCTTTACGGCTGCGATTTGATCACCATGCACCGTGATTACCCCGAAAGGGGAGGGCAGCTTCATGCATAGGTAGCTCTGCTTGATTATGATGTCAAACTTGTTTATGATTCCTCTTCCGAAGATTGCCGTATATGGGTATTCCATTTGTACCACATCGAACGATATCTCTTCCGCCCGCACTTTCTCTCCTTCGCTAAACGCTACCGTGAGTGTCTTCTTCCCAAGTGCATCTATTTTCTTTCCACCAAAACCGAATAGGGCATTGCCCGCTTTGATCAAGCGATCGCTGTCGAGTTTCATGTTGTCGTACGCTTTGGTGAACAAGATGTCCGCCGAACTCCCGTTGTCAATTAAAATATTGTGCAAGGTGTACCCGGCTCTGGCGGTTGCAACGAAAGCGTCATAGTGCGGGTAATCCGGACGATTATCTTCTTCGGTGAAGGTGATGGCTGAAGCTTCCACGCGGCCCGATTCGTCGGGCGGTGATGATCTGCCAAGACGCGTCTCTGATATTCTCTTCGCGTTCTCTTGCTGTCGTGCTCTACATTGGAACCTCCAATGATGGCGTATATGTGCCCGTTGGATGGCATCGCATTCGCGGGTGCTACAGTGTGTACGATCTGCAACTCCTTGGAAGTTTCTTGCTTTCTTTATTCTTCTTCTTGTCTATTCTCGGTAGGCGGCGAGGAAGAAGCCACGGCCGATGCGGCATCGGATGCGCAATCATCGGCTCTTGGTATTGTTGGTCTTGCATGCTTGGCGACCCTCCCCAATGTGCATGAACATGTGGGGCGAGGTACGGATTCCCCGGCTGCCCGGACTTGAAAGCGGCCATTTGATGGGGAAAGCGTAGTGTTGTGACGGTGCCGTGTGGAATACGTGCTTTGTGGGTTCGGATTTCCCTATAGCGTCATCTCTTTCCTTACGCTCTTTGGCTGCTGCGTGTATTTGCAGTCTCTGGTGAAATGTCCCTTGTTTTCGCCACACACGCAACAATATGGCGTTTTCGGGCGCCGCCATTGCGCCCTCGACCTCGTCCGCCTCTGTTAGCACGGCCCCCGGTTCTTGTCCTCCTCCCGGGTTTCATGAAGCGGCTATCGTTTTGCTTCGGGGGTGCGGGGTTGGATGACTCCTCGAAGGTTGTTGACATAACCTTGATTCTGTCCCCACTTCTGGCGATTACGCCGGGGTGTTTTGTTTGAGGCTGTTTCTTGATACCTTGCGCTTCGCAGTCTTCCTCGAAATGGCGAATTTTCTCATCTCATCGAACAAGCGCTTTACGGTTTTGGGTACCTCCCAGTCGGCACTTCGGCGCACGGCCCAATTTTGAGGCCTCGATGGCCGAAGCGATGACCGTTTCGTCGGACACATTCGGGACTTGTGCCCGCATGCGGATGATGCGTTCAGTACTTGGCCATTGGCTCGTCATCGGTTGATACAAAGTGAGCAGATCCATAATGGTTTTCTTGTCGGTTTGAAGCCCCCGAAATGTTGCCGGCGGCTCCTCTTTCGCTTTGCCTCCATGACCGAATGGATAATGGACGCGGGGACATGTACCAATCATGTGCCACATCTTGCATTGCCGAGAATCAAAGTCTTGGCCGGTAAGGATTCGTTGCCTCTGCCGAATATATTGCGGCCTCGTAACTTGATATGAACCTTACGGGATTGGATTTACCATTAAAGTGCGGGATTTTGGGCTTGTACCCGGCGGCCATGGGTATTTTTGCAGCTCGGGGGACAAAGGGGACGCCATGTCAACCATATCGGGGCCCCTTGCACGAGGCCGAACCCGGATATCGACCTCGCTCTCGGTTTCGGTTCTTGCTCCAAGTGCTGAATCTCCGGTTGTAACCTTTACGCTTCTCTTGCTGCGTGATCGACCGCTACGGGTCATTTGTTATCTGTTTCTTGCTTCGATGTCTCCTTGCAAGCGATCACGGTATGCCTTTAGCTCTTCGATTCGGTTGTGTGCTCATCCGGCAACTTTAACGGCTTGGAATTCTGCAGCATCGGTCGTCCACCGCATTCGGGGCTGCTGGGTCCGGGTCGGCCTCCGCGTCTTCCGCCGCCCCCTCGCGACTACGGCTTCCACATTGGGTGGGATCGGCGTTCCGTCTGGCACTCTCGACGGCATTTTCTTCGGCGGCCGGATCGGGGCTGCGGAGGCGTCGGATTCGGTGGCGGAGTCGCCGCCCCCGATGCGGTGGCCGGGAGTACCGGATCCGAGCCGGTTCTTTTTGAAGGAATGATTTCGTCGATGGTCGGCATTTGCTTTCTTGAACTTCTAGCTTTTCCCTTGGGTGGCATGACAAGTCCGGGCGACAACCACGGTGGGCGCCAATGTTGTTTCAGCCCTTTGGGGTTGCACCCCTAAGGGACCAAAACAGGAGATAATGGAAACACAGAACTACAAAACGAAAACAACAACACGAACCTTATATTCCTTGCGCTCCGGCTAAAACGCACGGAGTTCAGAAGTCCCTTACAACGTCCCTAGAAGGGTGTATTTATAGGAAGTCGTATTGCCTTTTGTACAAGAATGCCCCTGGCAACCCTAATTTCAACGTACGGGAATAACCGACACGGGGCAGACAAGTAAATGGCCCGAGGGCCCACCCTTGCCGGCCAACCACCGACCGTCGCACATCCGGATTCTTCCTCCTGCCTGGCTACCAAATGCGTCCATGCTTGCACCGAATGTGCGCCTGCCCGCGCTATCGGGTCTTCCGCCTGGCGCCCTGCGTTGATGCCGAATGCGCGTCCTCCCGCGCTATCGGGTCTTCCGCCTGGCGCCCTGCGTTGATGCCGAATGCGCGTCCTCCCGCGCTATCGGGGCTTCCGCGCAGCGCCTGCGTTGATGCCGAATGCGCGTCCTCCGCGCTATCGGGGCTTCCGCTGGCGCCTGCGTTGATGCCGAATGCGCGTCCTCCGCCGCTATCGGGGCTTCCGCCCGGCGCCTGCGTTGATGCGGATGCGCGTCCTCCGCGCTTTCGGCCGTGCACTGCGTATATCAAACACAAGAGGCGCACACAATCGGGGGACGGGGTGGCCAATTCC